>PNEQ01004549.1:0-42518 GCA_003012365.1 Medauroidea extradentata | reverse complement strand
CGGTGCAAGGTCTGGTAGGTGAGAGCATTCGTAGGAATTAGGATCAACCTGTATGGAAATATTTATTATTAATTCAAAGGGGGCAGCCATCTTGTACCTGATGTTGTTCTCAATTTGGCCTAAGATATATAGGCAGCCAGAGGACACTAAAACCAGTGATATTTTGTGACACCAGTACTGTTTTGTAACTTCGCAGTGTATCCAGTGAGTTTAGGAATGCTCTCAGTAGGTAGAGTGCTCATGAGGATGGCCGTGCAGTGGTATGTTGTCTATGGGCATTTCCGCCGGGGCCAGCGAGGTCGCTGGACCTTGGGCAAATTTTCTTAGCGTTTGAGATGTGGTAGGGTGCGGACGTGTCTGTTGAGAGCGGCGGCGGCTACACGGGCCATGCGGTACTAGTCGGAACCACGCTATAGCAAGTTAAAGTGTTTTTTTTTCTTTGGGTAACATGAGCATAGTGCTGTGCAATTAATAATTTTGTATCATAATTTAATTTGTAACTTTCGCAGTATAACTAGAGGTAGAATGAGGGAGCCCACCGCGTGCAATGTAAGTTGAGGGTGACTTGACCATGTTGAGGTAATCGATCCATTGATTAAACATCCTGAAACTAATTGCAAGATTTGTTTATTATTGTGAATAAGCATCCTGAGCTGTGCATGGCGAATCGCTTATTTGGTCCGTATCTTATTTCTGATTTCTTCTCGTGCCCACGTGGTTGAGTTGGGAACTCCTGCGACTACTGACTGAGATATCTAGCTGTGGGCAAAGCAATAGTAAATAATCGAAGGGTGGCTCAGTACCACTACAACGTGTGTACGTTAAGTGTGGTTATGCATATGGTTAAACTGAAATATTGTATATCCTTTTCCTCCCCAACAACAGATAAAGACTGTTTACTAACTAAATGACTGGCTGCAAATACAGGTAGAACAATGCTATCTGCCTGCAGACTATTGTTCGTTCTCTTTTATCGGGAGACTGTAACATTTTACTGCTTTTCATCTACTTAATTTTCAAATTTCATAAAAACCTGAATTTGATTCGTAGATATTTACATAAGCGTCATTCTTATAAAAAAAATCATCTCGATATCTCAAGCGGTACAGATGATTATTTGAAATAACATTTTATTTTTTTAAAAGCTTTCAAGGACGAATTTCGAATAATTGTAAAAATACTTTTTATATATGTACTTAAGCATCATTAAAAAAAATCACCTGAAACGGTTTAGGAGAAATCACGGATTAATGAAAAACACATTTTACTGCTAAGTACAGACTGTGTCCGACATAATGTACGAGGACTCTACTGTCACTTCGTTACCATGTAGCATTATAAAACAAAGAAGAAAGAGATATACAGCACTGCAATAACTTAGGTGCAATGAAGTAACAATATAGTGACTATGTTCAACATAAAAACTAACCAGTACAGTACTTAATTATTTTCTGAAAATTTACATAAGTTGACAGTTCAATTTTAATACAGTTTCAAACAGTAAAGCACAAAGGTAAGGTTTTTTGAGGACAAATAATATATTTTTCATATAACACTTACATACCTACATATTTGGACATAAATAATTTAGTTTTGTTGATTAAAATCACAGGGATGGTATACAAAACTTATCTCATTGTTTAACAACAAAGAAAATCTTCATATTTATATACAGTAACAATGGTACTCATTTTGTCGCTTTTGACTGAGCCACTAGCAACGTAAGAAAATAGGAATTATGATTACAATATTACTTGGCACAAAAATAATACTCTGTGGCAGTACTTAGTCGACAGTGTACAATATAAAAGGTCGTATTGCAGTAACTTCTAACTTCTGCATTCATCAGTACAGTGGCAACTCACCAAAACACATTACTGTGACTCTACAGTAATCTAAACATGCACAGAAATATGTATATGCAGAAATTAAATAAAGCACACACAAAATGATATACACACTACAGAAATATATGTTAAAACTACAATTTCATTCAGGTCCATGTTGACTAGTGTGTCAGTCATACAGCAAGGACATCATATCAGAGATGGTTCCAGTCCATAACAAGTGGTTCTGCCATCAGCTTTCTGAGCACGACTAAGAGACACTGAAGTATGTCAGCCATGTCTCTTCGCCTGAGGAAGCTGCTCTAAGCAGCGAAACGTTGCGATACGCACTTCCACGATTATGTGTCGTCCTATTTGTGTGTGTATCTGTCAAGTACTAAAACGTGAGTACTTGTACATACTGATAGCCTAGCAGCCTCTACCTTTGTTTTACATCACAGACACTGAAGTATAACATCATCCCTCAGTCATAGGTCAATAACCCCTTTAGTATCTAGTTTTTTTTTATTTAAAGTGTTTGCAAAAAAAAATATTCAAGGTTTTTAATCACATTAAACAAAAAATACAGGTTTTTAAGCAGTAGTCCAATCAAAAATTTTTAAATTTTTAATTATGAACTTGTTAATTTCTAATTAATTTTTTAATTTAACTTATTTACAGCACAAGATACTTGAGCTGTAAGGTGGCCGCCTAGAAAGTGTGTGTGTGTGTGTGTGTGTGTGTGTGTGTGAGGCATAGAATCTATGGAGTGTTAAGAGCACTGCTGACTTGCATATGTATAGCAATACCTCCTCTACGCACACATGCTACTCTGGCATATGGGGTTTTAACAGGTGAGCATATAATACTATCTGTGGAAAGAATAGTTTATAAAGTCCAGCACATGCTTCTATTTCTGAGTTTTTCGAACACAGTTGGTATTTTCACAAATACAGCAGTCTGAAAAACCATTTCTAGGTATTATGACCAGTTAAAAAATTGTGTTTTTAATAAATTTACTGAATTGTTAAACTAAGTCATAGTTTGAAGCGTGTTCTTTCCTAGATACCCACATGTAGTGTATTTAAATATTAATAATAATTGCAAATCGCTGCAACACATTTCAAGCCCAGATAAGGAACCGCCTTAAATCCTAATATGAACTGAAACCATATGCCAGCAAACATATTACATCTTTATTACACTTTCCAAGCTACTAAAATATTAATATAGGTAACAGAAAGTAAAACTATATTGTTATATAACTTATAATAAAAACAGTCTGGCCAATACAACCAACATGGAAGAATTTTTATTTTAAATAATGTGTGGATAACAGCGCTGTCAAACCACGACAGCGGTGGACAATATCTCTCGAGCACCAAGGCTCTTGTAACGACATTTCTTCTCGTGCACTGCACTGACTGGAAATTAGACAAGAAATACTACAGATTCACAACCAAAGAATCCTGCCACACACTGAGTGTCGCACCACAGCAGCGACACTCGTTCACATAGATTCAAGTTCGGAGAACTGGTTTTCCAATAAACTATTCACGTGAAAAAATTTCACTACCATTCTTTCCCATATTTTAAAATTTATCAGTTCAACCACTTCAGTATTCTACTAACACATATTCTCTGCATCTTTATTATAAGTATCTTAATTAATAGCTGCAAAATCATGCAATCCGCTACAAATTCTCAGTTAAAAAAATACATTACTTCATAGATACTGTTTGGAGCCATTGAAAAAGCCTTCCACTCTCATCCTAACAGTCGTGAGTTTCAATCAATATCACTTTTCCCATTGCACTAATGTCTTCCTTGTTGTTACCACAAACAAGTTCTTTCCACTGATCTTCCCGCAACAGTTTATTACCTTCTAAAATTTTATTGTTTTATAAATAAATGGATGTCACACTTGTACAACAACACTCAATCACCGAGTTGGTTTCCAAGACAAGACATTTGTAGACAGATATTGAAAACAAATACTACTGTCACTCAGTTCAACAAAACATAGTCCATACAAATTACAAATTAAAAAAAAAAATTAGTTCCTGTTATGCAATCATATCACAAAATAATAACTTCTCTACTCAAAAGCTGTACATACAGAAATATCAGCAATGCTAGACATAATGTTACTGTTACATACTTACAAGAAATGTTTTAAATAAAATCAATTGCAAAAATTTTCTAAAGCAACATAGGCAAGATCTTTATTTGTACAATAAATAAAAGTACATATAGTATTAGTAACTGTTAACATTAAAATGAAACAGCAGTATTTACATCCCTCTCATAATGACTACTTAGTCACTAAACTACGTACTATCATAAAGAAAATACTGTGCGCTAGTTCATTAGGCAACAGGAAAGACTTTAGATATTTGCACTGCAGTAGACTGGCTGGCACACGTTATTTATTTATTCAGACTGGGGACATGAAATAAACCTGTCATACAACTAGTTTCAACTGTATGTTATCATGTGCAGGGAAACAAGAACTGTGTTACAAAATATGCCTCATTTAGGCCTACGTATACGCGTCGCAGTCAATCTGTTGATGTCAGACAGTGAGCACACAAAAGATGATAACAGATCCCAATTTTGCAAAACATCAGACGTGATCTAGTCAAACAAATTTACTGTATTTGCATAGTTCTCTTTGTGTTGTGCATTTGTTCATTACCTGTTTGTATTTTCTTAATGGTGGCCATTTGAACATACCGTACTTTGATCAAATGAGATATTTAAGGAACCATTTTTCAGAACTGCATTTAATTTTTTTTTCTGTTTTGGTCATCTGTAAAAATGGCAGCTATTTGTACATTTTTAACACACGAGGTACACATCTGAATGATCGCTTTATAGAATTTCTTCTAACTCTGTGCAAAAAAAGTACCTAATATGGCTACTAAACGTTTAAGTATTTTGTTCACACCATATTAAATATTTAAACAATGTAGCCCAATGAATTTTTTCGGTCACATGAAATCTAGGAGGACAACTTTCAAAATTTTTTTCAGGATCTGTACACACTTAGTACTAATGTTGTTGACTTGTGTCAATTTCAGGACAAATTTTCAGTCAAAAGGAATACCAGCTTATAATAGCATCAGCTAATTAACATTTGGCAATAGTTAATTCTTTTGTAGAACTGTGAAGTCTATCTCAGTACCAATGAACTTGCCAAATATTCCAGTATCTTTGGCTTATGACTCAACAAAACCATGTCCACATTAATACTATATGTATAAAAAAAATACAATCTGAAACATAGTCTGCAGTAGTGTACAGCAGCAAACTTCTGCAGTCACCGACGTACTCGTATGAACAATACTTCAACAACCAGCAATACCGAGACACAAATCCTGCCTAAATGTCTCAGCCAGAAAACTCAAATGATGATGAACAATGCTTAAATAAGCTAATGAACTGTAACTGCACGGAAAAAAAAAAGAGTTCATTCCTTAGAGGAAAATATGGAGCATTCGAGTCAGCTAATTTTTCACACCAACTAACACAGTCTAAACAAAGAATGAGGTAAGTGATTATAAGTAGGTTTTGTTAAAGTAAGTACAAGTCTGTTCATTTACAAATCAAATATTAAAAATTCTTGATGAAATTCATACCAAATAACACTAATTTTTAAACAAAATGAAGAACTAAAATTAGAGCTGGGTCGAACGTTCGAATTTCGAACCGAACCCGAACTTATAGGCTAAGTTCGGTTCGGAGAAAAATATTACAAAAAAAATAGTTCGAGTTCAGTTCGAAAAATAAATAAAACGTTCGAGTTCGGTTCGAAAATCTGCAAACTATAAGTAATTAACGAACTTCTAAACGAACTCGCAACATATCAAACACAGCATTCTAGCACGTTAAAATATGTGATCGTATTGTTTACATCGGTACAGAAAACTGTTGCCAACTTCTTCCGTTGAAAAGTCTATATTATTAGAGTGGTGATCGATAGAGACACGCGTTAGACCAAGATGGCGTCGATAGAAGGACGCGGTAGACCAAGATGGCATCGCCACACCCGCATGCACAATTTTCGTTCCGTTTGTGTAATGCGTGCCCGGCACCAGCAGCGCGTTATTTATGTGATCACCAATATGTTTTCGTACGAAAGTGCAACGTCTCTCCAACTCGAATCTTGACTTTGACCGGATTTGCTCCTGTTCTGTTGTAGGTCTTTGGTGGTAACTTTGCATGTGATTGTTTATATTTTGATTATTTAATTACAAATATTATAAAATAAAGTATTTATGTTTTACCTTATTTCAACAATGACAAATACCACTTAAATATCTTTTTAAAAAATGTCAAGGGTAAAATATTTTTCACCACTGCAGTTATGAAATAGGTAACAGTTTAGTTTGGGTTCGGTTCAAGTTCGGCTCGAGTTCGGTGAATAACAGGAAGGTTCGGTTCAAGTTCGGTTCGAGGATCATATTTAAGGTTCGGTTCAAGTTCGGATTCGAGGGAGCTATTGTTACATAAGTTCGAGTTCAGTTCGTAGTAGAAATTTGAGTTCGTCCCAGCACTAACTAAAATACATTTTATTGTAGAGTAGCTGCAAGTTCTTTTACACATTCATACTGAAAAATCTTTTCCACAGTTGTTGAGCATACTGTTTCATGCTTTCCCACTTATGTCACGAGCACCAGTAATGACGACAGCACGAAAACTGTACAACAACAAAAAAATACATACCTTAATTATTGAATGCCAGTTCCAGCACTATTCAGAATATTATAAACAAAGTAAATGTGAATACATCTTATTTTGTTATTGCCTTCCTATTTTCTGCAGCACCAAATTTATTCCACCAGACTTGAACGCCTGCATGTGGAAATTGTCTAGAAACTCTTATCCATTATTTTATGTGCAAATCAAAGCACCTGAAATGAGATCATCAATCTGAAATTCATCCATTCTTCTCAGGTACAAGTGTTTATAAAGAGTTACATACTGTGTACGACAGGCTTGAATTTTTTTTAACACCAGACGAACAAGGTGTCTCGCTATAAGTTTGACGCCTATGTCTGTCTGTCTGTGGCTTAGCTCCCAAATAATTGAAAAATTTCAATGTTTTTTTTTTAACTGAAAGTTGAATTTATTAGGATGATTCTTAGCTTTATTTAATGAAAATCTGTCCAGCTATTTAGAAGTTGTTACCCAGTCCATTCAGACAGAGTACAAACATCTAAATGAACAGAATACAGCATTAACGCTACCAGAAACACAATCTCAATTAAATCAACTATGCTAATAATACTACTTAGATCAGCATTGAAAATACAAATCTGCCAGTATGCTGCATGTTTTGTTTCTTTAAAAGAACTGTAAAATGACACCCTAGCTGTATAGTAGTGCTGTACTGGAATAAGCTATTTCACCTGGAAAAACTGAGAACAAGCAAGCTGACGTTGTACAAGGTACTCCTCAACAGACTTGACAAACTTAATGTTGAACTTCAATACCAAAAGCAACTTAAAATGCTCCTCCTCTGCATACTTCATTCGAAATGTAGCATTCATTACTTGTATTACAGTAGAGCCTCATTAATACAATCCCTGTTAATACAAAATTCTCATTAAAACTAATTGTTTTTTTTCCTCCTGGAATGCGATGAAAAATGAAACATCAATTTAATTCTCAATAAGAAGTTTCCATGTACCAACATAAAACATAATAATAACAAGTTCAGCGGTAAAAATATATTGTCGTGTTGGTACAGAAATTGAACATGTTAACACAAAACTCATTATTGCAAATTGCAAAAATTTAGGTCCCTTCATGTTTGTATTAATAAGGTTCCGCTGTAATTACAATTAAAATGCCAATGACTTCAGTTAATACACTAACTTCCCGCACTTTTACTCCCAAACAAGAGTTTTAATAGTAATTAAATTAATTCAAAAAACTGTTAAACAAGTAGTCATACATATTACAAAACAGGAAATTATTCTTAATATATACTATCAACAATCTTAATGTTCAGTACATTACAAAAAATTTTTTGTCAAGTAGCCAAAAAAGGTTTTACCACTGTGATTAGATGACATGCAAATGTACATTTCAGAAAGTACTGTATAAATAAAGTTTTAAAATTAATGTTTAAGCTAAGCTAAATATACAGCAGCTTCTGTTCTGTGACCTCTATAGACGTACGGTCTCGGCCTAACTAGGCAGTTATTGCTAGAGAGTACCGTATGTCAGGACTCGTCGACGAAGCAGTCCAGACAAAGGTACGTACTGTACATTGTCACGTGGCAAGAGGCTTGCCAACTGAATGCAGGTGAGGTTTGCGATGGCATCGACTGCCATCACTTGCGACTGACGGTGAGGTCAGCGGCCACCTGGTGCTTAGACGTGCTGATTGCGACGGGGAAGGGGATGGTTACGTACTGCGGGTGTTCGCCTGCGCTACTGCTAGGCGCGCTGCTCACATTGCCTGCGCACACCATCACACATCTCTTGTTACCAACTGACACAACGATTAGGATCAGTTTTATCACATTTGCAGTTACACAACCTGTGCGATCTTTCAACAGACAGTTTGAAGTAAAATGAGACTTATGACAAACCTCTTGTCACAAATAAAACCAGTAAATATATGCTACTGTGGCCTCAGAAGGTACTCTATATATGTATAGCCCATCTCATGTAAGAATTACATTTTTCGACAGTTATTCCTTTTAACAGCTGTTGCACGTAATACACAGTTTTTTCTTCTGTCACAAGTGCTTTATGCACAAACACACTCAAACAGCTCTCATAACTTTGCTCTGCATCAAAATGAAAATAATTTTTCTGTAGAAATTTCTACACATGATAGCCTTCAAGCCTGTCAGAAACTGGAATACTGTACTTATGTGAGACAGACTATAAAATGTGTGTATTATTACTTATTTGTACTGTACGTTAACTCTTTAACAAGATGTGGTGAAGTACACTTTGACTGAATGGTAAAAGTAACCAGGGCTATAATACAGCTTTCTTGGTAGTAAACAAACAGCCAATTATAAATATACTGCAAGCACAGTAATACTGTGCTTTCAAGCAAAAATACATTACTTATCTTTATAATTGTACCAAACACTGGTCGAGCTAAAGACCTTATGTACAGCACCACACTGGATTATTTTGAGTAATTAAAAATTCTGTAGATATGAAGGGGAAAATGGCAGAACATCACACCCTAAGTGTCAAATAATATACAACAGTTTTTTTTTGTAATTATCCTAAACTCCTTCCCCCCTCCCCCCCTCCCCAGCTTCTCCTACTCCCAGAACAGATGGTATGTCCTGGTACATCCTACACTTTGCAAAACAACATGTGAACGTACAAATTTTGCTGTTTGAAACTAGAAGTGTAGGATGTATAAATAGTTTATACGAATAATTCAATTAATGTTAGGTTTAAAGACTAACACAAAAAAACTAGACTAATGCACACAGAAAAAATATGTTTCCATGTACTATTTGATTATGGCTCTAATATCACATGTGAAAATGATTTTTTTTTTCACATTAAGAAAATAGGTAAAATTTTGCAAAATGTTCATTACCAAAATTAAATTTTTTATAAATATAACTTAGATATTTCCATAAGAGATTGGAGGACTGTTATTGAAGTTCTCTCAGAATATTTACAAGCAAAGCACTATTCGGTATAAATAAACAATGAAGAGGTATTTGCTGCATGGTAGTACTAAAAACAATACAGTGATGGTTTTAACTAAACATGAAATAAGTATAAACTGTATAGAGTTAGTCAGCACAAAGTGTGTTAATTTAGCATGTTGATAGCTTAAAAAAAGGTAAGAGTTACACCTAAGAATTACGTTGTAAATAAAATTAAAAAAAAATGTTTTCAAGAATACACACAGTCAATAATGCCGAAACTATGCAATATCCCGCAGCTTTTGGTTTATTTAAAAAAAAATTAAGTCATCTTTCAGGGTAGCATTACTCCCACTATACTCACTTTACAGATAAATTGAAAACATATTTGTGACTTACCTTTATTAAGCTATCACTATGTCATTTAAACAAATTCATGAATTATTTTTAAACACTAACCAACTATAAGCCAGCTGACAGTGAAGTCTTTCAATTCTACTACTGCAGTTACTCCACATGATGTACTGCACTAAACTGTACAGGCGTACTTTACCAGCCATACAAACTAATACGTCTGTAAATAGTTAGTGTACAAGTAATATACCCATGCAGGATAATAATGAAACACATATAATACTTATACTGGAGCAGGTATACAAGTTGAAATGTAATCACTGGAAACAAGTGTATTTTCAGAAAATATTATCAAGTATATTTAACCTGAACAGAGTGACGCTTCAAAAATTAATTCTAAATATAACTTACCGGAAAAAATTTTAAATCAAGACAGTTCAATGGACACTTTCCTATGCGGGAAACATGGTAAGGGGTAAAGTGCATACATTTACAAGATCATAACTGAACAAATTTGATGCTTACATTCACAAGCAACAGTTAAAACAACACAGATAGCACCCCTTATGGGAAAAGCTCATGTCTGAATTTGGCCAGATCTGAGATTGATCTGGACCAGATATGAATTAGTGTATATTTGCCTATCCCTCATACCATATCTGGCCAATTTCAGATCTGGCCCAGATACATTTTTTGTATGGAAAACTTATTGTAGATATCCAACCTTATGGCTGCTAAGATTATGATAACTCAAAAGAAGATGTAACACTAAGGTATTTTGGGGCCCATAACGTTTTAATAAATTAGCAAAAAATATTCCGATACGATACCATCCTCATTGGACATTAGTGTCAGTCATTAATGAGCAACAAGATTCTATTTAAAAAATTGAAATAATAATTAACAAAATGTGAAAACCTGTGTGATAGTCATCTTACCCCAAGTTACCTTATGCCTCATACTTGAGAATAACAATGAAGGAACATAACCTAACAGATAGGAGAATCATGTTATGAGAGACGACACACAACAAAAACAGATAAAAATCTTAACTGGTGGACTTTGTTACATATAATATTTTGAGACGGGGACTGCAAGATGATAGTGGTACCTTGTGCCAAGCTGAAGATGACTCCGTTGGGCAAGGCAGGTGTCGGCGCTGCGTAGACCATGCCCTGAGCTGTCTGGTACATGACCCGGGGATATGGCGGGCCCATTAGACTGCCTGCAACATTCATATATCCACCTCACACACAAGTGCTAGCTTTGGTGCACACATCACCTACATGTACACACTATCTAATACCACAGTATAAATAAGTGTAACAGAAGTGACATGTAGTTACGGGCGCGGTCTACCACAATTTTCATCATCATTATTTTATTTTGTATTTGTACCAAATATTTTTTTTCTTACTTTAGACACAAAATGTGACTAAATTTGGCTCTTACGAAATTTTTTTATCTCTCATAGTTCTCGCGTAATGGCTTGTTAAAGTCATATTTTGCATGTTTCCGTTTTAACGACCACACTAAAACCAACTGATATACCAAACTGAAAAAAATCACAGTGGATAAATACATTGCAGGCTACAATGTCATGCTCATAAAATTAAAGAATAAAAATTACTTGAATTTAAAAAAAAAAAAATGCTGAAACTAAAAATAAAAATTTTAAAAATTCAATAATTTTTTAAAAAATACAAATAATTTTTATTCTTTAATTTTATGAGCATGACATTGTAGCCTGCAATGTCTTCATCCACTGTGATTTTTTTCAGTTTGGTATATCAATTGGTTTTAGTGTGGTCATTAAAACGGAAACATGCAAAATATAACTTTAACAAGCCATTACGCAAAAAGTATGAGAGATAAAAAAAATTTCATAAGAGCCAAATTTAGTCACATTTTGTGTCTAAAGTAAGAAAAAAAAAATGTGGTACAAATAAAAAATTAAATAATGATGATGAAAACTGTGGTAGACCGTGCCCTTAACTTATCAGGGTTTCAAAGCCGTTTACTTCACGTGGCTGTTTGTTTATACTGAAGTTAAGTGGATCTAATTTGTAAAACTGTGAGGAAATTGACACGTAAGTAACGTGACATTCACTACTTATAAATATTCCATTTATATTCAAACACATTACAGTAACTCTGGCAATAGAAACCGTTATATAAATTAACGTATCTAGTTCCACTTCTTTGTTTACATTCCTGTATGCTCCAAGAGCTGGCACATATCAACATGAAAAAGTTTCCTTGTCGCTTCTGCTACATTATTTATCCTGTGACCCTGCTAATAGTTTTATAACCATAAAGTATTTTGTTTTCTGAAGACATGTTGGAAACCGCCAAATCAGGAAATTAGGATGGATATATCTAACACCACACAACAGAACTACATATGGCAAAGTCTGCAACTGAAGACTTATTATGTATATCTACTGCTTTGTAAACAGGTATCCTTTAGTCTGCCAGAAATTAAATATTTAGTTACCCAGCCCATTCGTACACTGAAAATGAATCAGAAAAACAGCAACAAAATGGGGCAGGTGATTTCTTGTGGAAAAATAAGTAGAAAACCTGTTTAGCACTTTGCACCTAAATGTAATATTAAGAGAGTAATTAATGGCCCTTTGAAAATTAAATTTGAAATTCGAATTTTCCCAAAATAACAGAAACGAAATGATGCACAAGAACAATATTGTCAGCGTTGCTTTATGCTACTGGAATCATCAAACCCACAGAAAATGCTAGTTGATACTTTCCACCCTTACGAAAATAACACGGTTGGCCACCCACCAACTGCATACTAAGTTTGTACCGTTAGGATATTTCAAACTTTTAAGTTGGTTTATTGTAAAATGTGACCTGTTGAACAAAAAAGGTCCTCTTGTAGCAAATGTCTAGGACCCATCGTTTACATAGAAATTACAGCCGAAACTTTAGCGGCACTTGTTTATCGCTACACCTAGGTTACAGATCCTAGAGCATAGGCAAAACTACGTGCATGTGTGTGTTGTTGCGTCTACTGCAGTGAGTCAGATAAATGCCGGCAGGAAAAAGCAAGACGAAAATGGAAACCACATTTCTCGAAATTGATTACTAAGGGAGCTGTGCACTTCCGAAAGAGGGTTGTTGAAGAACATTTATGTCACAAGGTATTGTGATGAAGCGAATAGGCGAATCGTGGTTTGTAAGAGGAGATAAGTTACCGCGGAAAATGTGGTTGCAAATACCATCCCCTTGCAGTATGAAAATGGGTATTACCACCCTGCATTTGCTCCAAAAATATTGTAGATCACTGTGAATATTACTTCTCCCCACCCAATATAACCTTACATTTATGTGAACAGTCCTGTAAGTATTATCTGAAAAGTTTAAAATTCTAAAATAATGATCACACAATCCCCCCCCCCCCCTGCTACGAATATAGAATCAAGACATACACCAGCAGAAAGGTAACATGACTTTTTTCCCTCAACAAGCCTGAAAGACTGGCTCTGTCCTAGCAGGGACGTGCCACCTTCTCTATGCCAATTACAAAAACAACTACTACTTTCTTTTGCAACAAAACCATTTGACACCTAGGGCGTGATCACCCACATTTTTTCCAACAAATAAACCAATGTCAATTTAAAATGTAGATATGTAAAAATATAGGAAAAGAGAAGAAGAAGCGAGGAGATGCGAAGGACGTAATATACCGCCCAATATTTACTTCAGGAGGGGGGGGGGGGGAACGACAGCATACTTCAACACCCCTCCCCTCCCGACTGCTAGCCCTACACTCTTGGTTATTCATCTACCAGGTTGTAACTGGTACAAGAATACAAGACAATATTCCAGAGGCAGAGCTATGGGGTGGGTGTTAGGTGCTAAACACTGCTGTGTAAATGTTGCTATATAACTATGCTAGTTTGTTAGATATGTAGAAGTAGAACATACCAGACACAAGTTGCGGCTGAGAGGAAGATACAGGACTGTCAACAAGTGGTTTCCTGTCCTTGGAGGCATCCACCACACCATTACTACCTGTAAAACACCACCACAATACACCACTTATACCAACACACTCACTCTAAACACAAATATAGCCTACAGTAACTGGGGTATACTGTGCATCAAGATGGTTAGCTTTGCACCACTTAAAATATATTTTTCTATGCTCACTGTTGAAAGATGAACAGCCATTACATGAACAGATCAAATACTTGTAGTGAAATACACCGTCATGACACAGGTTCCCTTCACTGAAATGTCCCACAAACAACTGTTTTGGTGGTGCAAAATATACTACAAGATACCTTTGTTTACACAACTGAAATACATTTTGAAAGTTCTGAAAACATTTAATTTTTGTGTGTTGCTCATGATTAATGCAATGAAAGTCGATATTAAAGAAACATAAGACATCCATACTAAGTAAATGTTGTCTTGCACTGCAACTGATATTGCACAGAAAGCGACCTAGAACTGTCAAACCTTTTAAACGTTATCTCAAAAGAATAAGGAACATTTCCCCAGTCATACACCTAGATCCCAGTAACTAACCTTGATTGCTTACAATGTATAGTCGGAGTGTAATAGAGCTTGCCTCGGAACACGACCATGTTTCGCCACTGGACGAACCAATAGTAAACCTGCAGCAATGAGGGTACTTTGATTGTAATATAGCTGAGACAGGATAGGAGCAGGAGCTAGTTGGAAGAGTAACAGTGTCTATATTGTGTACAAGTATGTAAAGTCCAGCCTGGAGGTAAACGTATTAGTATCAGCGACCTTCAAAATGTGAACTTTCATTTGTGGACAAGCTAGAGTTGAAACAAGTGTACATTCACGTCATGATGATACCCCAGACGACGCTTACTGGACATGTGGCAGAGGGATGCAGTTTGACAGAGAAGTGAGGGGAAAACACAGATATGTTGGGGTAGTAACTAAACACATGGTAGGTTTAGCTACTGGGTCCTGACACATCTTGGAACCTGTCTATAATAAAGCAGCAAGTTAATGCAGGTCCAATTATGTGGTATCACTGTGTCAGCAAGCAGTCAATCAGGAGCTATGTTCTACTAGAGTACATCTGTATTCTTGGAGGCTAGCCTACATGTGAGTCTCTAAACACAGTTTCTATAATGTGAAAATGGAGGTGTTGAGCGCTGGTGAGGGTTGACATGATGCGAGTATGGAGCAGCGCCGGAATGAAGGAGCGGGAGAGTCCAGCAAGATAATCCGAGGACCAACCCCGCCTCTCATCGAGTGTTCTAGGTACAGTAACAACCACAGTCTTCTATAGTGTGTAGAGGCATGGTGCAGGGATATATGTAGAATGTTCTCTGGACATCAGCCAATGTGTCAGTTCACACGTCACACACATCAGTGCTGCAGGCAGTCTACCTCCCAGGCAACAACTCCTCTTCTTTCCAACTAAACTATACTACATGGCAACCAACATATTTTTCTGACTTGCCCGAACTCATTTGTAATGGGCTAGCCAGAACAAATACAATAGGCCTACATCGCAACAAAACAAACCCTTAAAAAATTCACTTTGTAATTCTAATGTTTTCATATTTCAGGTAACAGGATTGGAACATAAGGCATTGAAACAATGTGGAACAAAATTCTCTTCGCTAAAAACCAGTGTCCCTAACCATGATATATCAGTAACAGTAGAGCCAGGTATTTGTGACGGAAATATTTCTGCTCCATTATGTTTCAAAGTCACATGTGCGCATCTGCCGTTATATAGTATTGTCACTGTCAACATGTGTCTGTGTACAGGCGTCATTCATTCGACTGTGCCAGCCATAAGTACGTCACTGCGACAACACGGCTGTGATTAGCTGAGAGTTAGAAATATCCTATCACTGACCACGAAGTACAGCTGCAGATGTGTATATAAGGCATTGAAGCAAATTGTTGCAGAAATATTTCCGCGAGAAGCAACAGTCCCTACACATTGGTCAGCGTCTTAGTGCTAGAGTTCTGTCGTTACAGATGATGGTTAGAGACACTGGTAAATCACGGGAAAAGGTGATTGTTTGCAACGCTCCAACATACTATGTATAACACTGAAAGTTTAGCACATATATTGGCTATAGTTTATATGAAGTACTGTGTCGCTCTTCAACAGACCCAATTATAACCTTACAGTTTAAACACATAACGTATGTGGTTTGCCAGAAAACTGTTCACACGTGTCACGATTGAGATACTACAGTTTATAGCGGGAAAACTTGGCTGTTTGCTGGGTTTCAACACACGTTCAGCTTACCAGAAGATTACTGGCTTTAACTTGTAAGGTGGAGCTGTTGCCATATTTGACTGACCCGATAAGAATTCCGATATTGTAATATTTGATGCCTGTTATTGGTCTGCAGATAGCCACAACTATATCACCGAATCATGTATTGCAAGAAACTACAGTGTTTTCAAGGGTATGTTGACAAAACATTTGCGCGATATACCATCAGCTCTGACTATCATCTTTACCTATGATATTTTGTTTCTAATTGTATATTTTACTTAAACTTTTTTTTATTTTAAATGTCATTTAAGGGCAATATTAATCCCTCAAATACTTTATTTCTTGAACAAATCGAAAAAATAAAAAAATAAAAAAAAACACTCTTCACTTGCTTCGTTATAAGGGATCTCCACACAAAGACTCTAACCGTTGCTGTTTGGTAATATTCCTGCTATAAGTTTCCCCCGAGTCAAACATGGCCGCTATCAAAGACAAGGCGTAACGACCGTGTAGTTTAAGAAAGCACCGAGACACCATAAGCAGTTTATGCAGTAAGAATAAAACATGAGATTAATTATTATTGCAGTAAGCCATCAATTACTTTTTCTTTTTTTTAAGAGCTAAGAATATGTAATCCTCAATTCGGCAAACGGTTGATTACTTTTTATTTATTATCGTTTGGTTGGCATACGCCAAATAAAAAAGTAGCTACATGAGTGAAGTGATTCTGCGGCGCAGATGCGTCACCACGCGACAGGTGAAAAGTGAGAGATGTTTTCAGGACAGGTAGTGCAAGAACTAAGGGGAGGGCTCCACCCCCGCCGTACAACGTGCCAATATTCGCGCGCCTACCACGCCCCCTGGCGCGCTGTGGGCGTGGTCTTGATCTCGCGAATACGCCCCCCGCCCACCACCGCGGCCAATCCACGGGCCTGACCTTCCGCGCCGCCGCGTGCTACTATCCATACCACGAACATTCGCTGCCGACACACTATCTTCACAGGAAGTATAGCTGAGACGCCACGCACCAATCCATCCCAACATTATTTCTAGGGACCTGAAAAATTCGCGATTTCCTTTAAGCACAAGCTAGAATGTCAGCAACCGTGAGTTCTCGTCTCTTTCACAATTGAATGGTGTTACGCAGAAGGCATCCAAGCCACAAATGTAAAGTACAGACAAAAAACAAGCTCCTGAATTACTATACATTATAATTTCAGTAGCTAAGCAACCAAACTCAAGCAAATATAGGTTATTTGAAAATGAGATATATTTACTAACAAAATATCAAACGACATTTAAGTAACAATTGTTTGTGTTCTACTTTATGAAATGTGGAATGGTCTCTTTGTGCATAACGCCATTCAATTTGTCATTTTGGCTTATTTGACACCTCGTGGAAGTCGCTGAGAAAATAATAACAATTCAACTCAATACAGGCCCATTTGACTGTGTCAGCGAACAGCTAATAAACAGCTGTTGTTTGCGTCAGTGCACTGTTGGAGGCTACCTAGCCTACACGTCAACGAACCCGCGAATTTTTCCCGTCTCTAATTATTTCTATTCCTTTTTCACCATTTTACGTTTTATCGATGGGTGAATTTCACGGCTGTATCAGGCTATTGTTGTACATTAAGTAAAGACGAACACAATTAAAATTAAAAGATTGAAGGGGTGGGACCGAGATAGTACGGGGCCCATGGGCGCACCCAGTGGTGGCACTTGGGGCATGTACCTCTTCCGCCTCCCCCAAAAGGGGTCAAGTCATTTTTTTAAATTTAATTTATATGTGTTCTATGTGTGGAGACATAACCATCTTAAGTACAAGGCCGCGGCCATAGATCTGGCAACCCTGTCAGGAAGGGTCATTTTAACACTTCGTTTGTCTCGCCAAAGACAGCGACTTCCCCCGATTCGCCGGTGTGCAGGGCAGAATGACGAATCAGGTACAGCCATTGCCTTTCAAGAGCTCAAAGAAGTGTTAAAATGACCCTAGTGTGCAGGGTTGCCAGATCTAAGATCGCGGCCTTCTACTAAAGATGGCTATGGTTGAGAGGATATTGCCAGAGACAGAAGTTATGTCGCAGGTAACCTCGTTCTAGTTGGCAGTCAAATATAAGACGACATTGTACACACACACACACACCGTCAATAGTCATACAGTAGAACTGCACATATGTATGTATAGGTACTGAAACTAAGTGGGTTAAACATCTCTTCGCGAAGACTTTCTGTCTGTAGGTATTGCAAGCAGTGATTCTGAACATACTACCCGTATACATACTGTCAAGTGTAACAGCTATGTCGACATCCGCCTGCCTGCAGTTCGTAGAATGTTATTTATCAGGTCTTGTTCGCCCTCGAAGCCAACTTCCTGTGTGAGTTCATGATGGGGCCCCGAGGATATGTTCGTACACGCGCTGTGAATCCTGTCGACACTCCTGGTTACAATAAACCCCCACATAACTAAATAAAGAATTAACCAATGCGAAGACGTCCTGGGAATACATACTGTAGTGGCTGTACGAAGGTTCGAGTTTCCGTACGATTTGAACATAATATTTCAAGCGATCACTAGAGACATGAAAACTGCACGTTATAATCTGACAGCAGACTGGAGTCCAAGGTATTATCAGCTCATCTTGACTTCTGCTATTGGTCGGCAGTTTGTGTTGCGCACGTGAAGGCCTACTTCAACCAATGATGTAATGTCGACTGTCAAATGCCCACTACCCTGTAGTGCGTGCATACAAAAGTAGGAATGCCCGGATACAGCAACATCGCAGAGTGTACTCAGGTGAGTATAATATACGTGAGTGAATTATAGCTAGAGGCACGAGTATTTCGCGTATTCATCTGGTAACAGCCTAGACTTCTCAGTTCTATAGGTGTACCGGCTGAAGTCGAATATCCACTGGCTTCTAACAGTACAAACGTTTAGCACGTGATGTCCCCACGACTAGTTTCATTATTTATAACTGGCTCGCAGTCGTCAAATGTGTGTTGAAACCGCTCTCGTCTAATCACAGGAGGAGTGAAGTATACGTTATTGACGTTCAATCTGACTCAGAATCAATACGCGAAATAATCGTGCCTCTAATTATAGCATGTTGACTATATATAATAATAATAAGAAGAAGAAATATACACGCCTCTAGTCTCTAGTGGTCACGTGTGCGGTGTGTGGCTGCCAGCCGACTAGTGCTGCTATCTAGCGGCGAGCAAGACAACTACCTGCACCGCGCCATACGCTACACATACAGGTGCGCAGTCTTCTCCCAGACAACAAGCCTCTATGACACATTCAGAGATGCTCTTGCTGTTTTATGACGTTATATTAAATACGGAGATGTACTGCACACGCCTGTGTCTTTTTAAAACATTCTGCGCCGGTATTTACACACCTATAAAAAAAACCGCGAAAACTGCCATTTTCGGCCGCTAGAAAATAAACTTTAAGGCCATGATCTCTCGTTTATTTCCAACAATTGCAAATAACTCAAATATTTTTTAACCAAATCCTTTGAGAAAAACTGAGACAGTGTACAGTCATACGATACACAATTTTGCCAAAGCGTTTTTTACAACAACGTACCGTTTGCGAGCAAGAAATTATTTTGCTTCGTTTTGGCTTATTTTCACAACAAAATGTATACACTTTTGAGGGCAAAAGTCTAAAAATCAGTTTGGTGTATTGCAACAGAAACATCCATATGCAAACGTTCATATATAAGTGTTAAAACTGCCGAAGGAATTTTTGATATATGTATTAATTTGCGTTGCAAAAATTATTTTCGGAACTACTGCTAAACTAGAGAGCGAGGCCTTAATGACTAGTGATGAACTTGGAATGGATATATAGCATACACATGTAACGTTCTTCAGCTGTTATTCCTAAGCAGACATCTCTCATGTGCGATGAACAGTTATCCAATAATCTGCTAACGGTCCAAGATCTGCACACCGCTGGGCTTCATATCGGTATGGCCAGCATTGCCCCAGGATCACTTAGGTTCGTGTTTTAATGCAGTGAAAACTGTGCGTCCAAAAAAAAACACCATTGGAAAACACGCTAATTATGATGTTTCCCTCCACATTTTTGTTTTTTCCGTGTATCTATGGTTTTATCCTCGTCAGATATGGCGCAAATGATTTCGTCCGAAACCAAATACTCTTGAATTCTTAAGGCCAAGTTCTTTCAATTATTTCAAACAATTGCAAATAACTCTAATGTGTTTTAACCAAATGCTTTGGAAACATTTTAGACTGTGTACAGTTATTCGATACACAATTTTGCCGGAGCGTTTTTTAAAATAATGTACCGTTTTCTGACAAAAAAATATTTCACTTTATTTTGAACTATTTTGACAAAAATTTGTGATATTTCAGGGACAAAAATCTATAAATAAGTTTAGTGTATTGCAAAAGAAAAATTCAGGCAAAACTATGACATATAAGTGTTAAAACTGCCAGAATGAATTTTTGATATATGTATTAATTTGCGTTGCAAAAAAATGTTTCCAAACCGCTGCAAAACTAATAGAGCAAGGCCTTAACTCCCTTTCCTTTGTCTACGCCAGGACTTCCATTGTTCATTTACAAATCATTTAAATTGGAACTACAAAAATTATTACAGACAGAACTTCGTGTGTGCAGGTGCCCTTTACTACTGAGTGGTCACAACACATCTAGTAGCCGGCAAATATTTCATGGTCGTTGGTCTACGGCGCGTTCATCAAGAGTGTACAGTACCTACTAGCTGCTGCCCCGCCTGGCAACAACCCACGAGCCGCCACTGTTTATAACTTTATAAAATTCAGTTAATATTTCACTAACCAAATTATTATTATTACTACTTTTCGTACGTTAAATTGTTTCAAATGGTACTTCAGGGAAAGTGTTCCGTAGTCACTTGGTCAAATAATAATTGTAAATACAGTGCACGAAGGCTAATTTAAGTTAAATGTTTACCGTGAATGATTATTGGCAGCGTGTCTATATGAAGAGCCGTACATCATTCGTCTGAGCCAATTACAATACAGTCTCTGCAACACCTCACAGCTGAGATTTACTGGTAGAATCCCACGGCTCGAGAGAGTTCAAATATCTAACCACAGAACTGCAGACGACATGCACGTAAGGCAGCGAAACAAAGTGGGGCAAAATTATTTTCGCGTAAAACCAGGGTCCCCAATAATTAGACATTTACTACGTTTTAACAGAGTTTGCATTCGTTACAATGTGCAGATATGTTTATACAACAGGGCAACTAGAAACTTCCATACAAGAACCCATTACTTAATAGCAAAACATTTTATGTAAATTATTCATGCAATTAAAAGTATAATATAACAATTACTAATACATATCATATAGCATCTTACACTGCTGATTCGCCACAAGGTAATCAATAAAATCATATATAGAGATGATTAGGGCCACGATTTTGTCGCGAAAAGATTTTTGCCCCACTTTGTTTCAGAGACTCACGTGCACATCGGCAGTTCTGTTTCAAGGTTATTGGCAGCGTGTCTTTGTTCAGACACGTTTCTCATTTGACTGCACCAATCAGAATAATATTATTGTGAGTCTGTACGTCTATAATTTGCCAAAGAAAGTGAGAGTAGAATCATCCAATCACAGAAGATGTAGCAGAGCTGCAGGTGTGCTCATGACGCATCGAAACCAAATGTTGCAAAAATCTTTTCGCCATAAAATCGTGGCTCTAGAGATGATGGTTTATCGCGGGAAAACTTGACTGATGCTGGCTTTCAACGTACGTTCAGCTTACTACAATAAGATGACTGGCTTTAACACGTACGATAGGAGTGGCTGCCCTATTTGACTGAACCAGTAAGAATCCAGCAGTTGTAATATTCGATGGTTGTTACTGGTCTGCAGGCAGCTATGTTGAGACAGAAGCACATCATCCAATAGCAAGAAACTGCAGTGTCTTCAAGGGTATTTGGCATAAATAATTGTCGCGATATACCATCATCTCTAATCATATATTCTGGCACACAGGACATTCCATCTGTGGTGTACCTAGAACTCAGTCAAACATTATTTTTTTTTTATGTTTGTCTTAGCTTTTCGTCTACTATACAGAACTTCGTGGTACTATGGCTTCCAACTTCAGTACAAGGCATATGTTAAATATGTTAATAGTGATGGTATATTTGATACATTGGTCACTCGTTGCTGAAACTGCTCATGTCTGCTCTGTGTTGGTAATATAGTGAACTACGTGTATATATATATTTCCCAGTGTTGTGAAGCACGCATAGTGGTTTATCACGATATTAAGGTTTACACAATGCTAAGTAATCTGACAACTTAACTTTCTTAATTGAAGAACGACATGTGTTACAGTTATATTTTTTCGATTCATGTCTCACCGTAAGTTATTCATAAAAATATTGCACTGGAAAAAGAGCATAGTTGCAGGTACCATACTTGTGTTAAAATAGGGACAGCAAAACAGTTTGTTTGTCGGCAATACTCTGGACAGTTCCTACAACAATACAATATGTTTTGTAAAAGCTACCATCTGGTTTGTAAAAGCAACAAGACTCTTTGTTTCTTCTACATAACAGATTGTTGAAGGAACTGTCCAGAGTACTGCCAACAACCAAAATGTTTTGTTGTCCCTATTTTAACAAAAGTGTGGTTACTGCAACTGTAGACTACTATTTTATCAGTGATGGAAATGAACGTGTGTTACAGTAACTTAATCTTCCACTAGGAGTTTCCTGATTTTCAATACACGAAGCTGAAAAACTTAAAAATAACTATGACTCATGGTCGAATAAAAATTGTATGTAAATTTGTGTGTAAATAATTTCCGGGTAGTTGTAAACGTGCATGTTTAATGCTGTATTTTAAGTACTCCTGATTTGCTGAGAAAGATTCCTGCATCAAGTAATTTCCACTCCCTGTGCGCACTTACATCAGTCTTGCTTCACTGCTATTGGCAGAGCTTCTTTGTGGAGAGAAGTTTCTCATTTGTTTGCACCAATCAAAATAAGCTTACTGTTCGTGTATTTGACAGTAAAATGTTACGAGACGTTAGAGTTAAGAACATCCAATCATGGGCCAAGAATCAGAGGTACAGACGTACACATACGGTATTGAAACAAACTGGAGAAGAAATATTTTCACCAAAAGCATTGTCGTCAACGAAACTAGGTAATTTACGACATATATTATCTTTTTAGTCAATGCAGTAAATTCAGTAAGTAATGTTATACTAACACACTCTTTGCACGTATAACTTATAACGACTTGCATTCAACGTCAGTTATTTATTGAGAGGCCAGTCTCAATATTTTATTGCAAATAGACTACTGATGTTTTTGTCAATTTGCCGTAAAGGAAGAGGAGATGGCTATGTAAGGCAGCTTGCTGCGCTGACGTAAGCATATTTGAACTGGTTCGCGCGTCAGTTAACTGGGCGACTGTCGCAGTGCGGCATGGCTGCCAACATAAACAAGCTAGCCACGTCCAACTACTATGTCTACAAACAATGTCCTTACTTATTACTTTATAAACACGGCCCAGACATGGACATTCTCCTGTCTTGAAACACTGCCAACGTGACGTCAGTCAGGTCAGTTATGTGTTTACGTTAAGAATGAAGCAGCTGATGTGTCGGTACTACACCAACCTTCATGAGCGAGAACAAATACTACAGTCAGAGACGATGGTTTACCGCGGGAAAACTTGACTGTTTGCTGGGTTTCAACTTGTACGTGTAGATGTTGTCCTATTTGACTGAGTCAACAATAATCATACTATTGTAATATTTGATGCCTGTTATTGGTCCGCAGACAACTACGTTGTATCAGTCGGACATCAGCCAATCATATATGTTGCAAGAAACTACTATGTGTTTTCAATGGTATGTTGGCACAAAACATTTTCTCGATTTATAAGGACATGAAGTTTCCGTGAAATGTTTATTGTGCCAGATTTCTTCCATGTCTTACACGCACACATGCAGTTCTACTTCACTGTTATTGACTGTATCTGTGCACGGTCATCTTTCTTTAGACTGTGCCAATCAGAACAAGGTTAACTCCGACAACACACGCTCGTTTTTTCGCGGATAGAACCCAAACCGATGGGAGTTCGGACAGCCAATCACTGACCACGAAGCAGAACTGCATATGTGCACGTAAGTCACTGAAACACAGTGGTGAAAAAACAGTTTCGCGAAAACTTTCGTCCCTAGCGATGTATCTACCTTCATTTGAGATAACGGCATTTGATTGAAGCTTAGTGTGTTTCGTTGTTCAGTTATTCGTGCTTATTCCTATTATGTAACCTTGAGTTTTCTACGACTGAACTACATTCACTAGCAATGCCGTGTAGGCCTATATTGCAAAACACGTCAATTACTGATACAGCACCATTCAAAGATCACATGTTTCAGTTATATATAGAGGGTTTCCGCCTCAATTATATGATCCAGTACGCCATTTGTTGGTGTGTGGAGTCGTCTAGTAACAGCTGGGAATGACAGAGACCCTCCTCTAACATGTCCAGTAGACGCCACTGGTGTCAGTGAACTGCAACTCGACACAAGCTGCGCCTACATGCAGCCTCTATGTCCTGTAATTGTTCTCGCCGACCAATACCACCCCTCTCAGTCACGAGGGGGGGGGGCTACATCAAACCTACCCCCCCCCCCCAACCCACAACAAGTCATCAGTATTCCCCCGGCGTACAGAACTTACACTGGCGCCGGTTATATTACCAAATTTGGTAGCGGTCTCCGCGAAACAGCGCGCGCGGGCCAAGTGCTTCTCAAACGAGATAACTTACTTTTTTATTTTTATTCCTCGCTCGCGGCGACTTTTTTCCCTTCCTTTAAGCCGTTTTCGCCTGTTAAATACCGGCTCTCGGGACGTGGCGCGGCGTCAGGTCCACTTGCGCCCCGCTGCGAACCGAGCACGGGACTTCACGAACATAACCAGAGTTGTAACGACTCGTGCGATCTCCTCCGTTGTACTAGCACTTTGACGACTTTTCTTAACGTCAGTTTAAAGTAGCATTTACACGACGTAAGACTTACACACATTTAAGGGCGAGTGTTAGACAATTCTATTGTATTTTTAGTTTTTGAGACAAAGCATAGGGTAGATATGTTCTTGGTAAACAGCTTAACATAAATACTTAATAATGGAATCTTTCATCAATTTGTCATACAGAATGACAGCAAGAAAATTGTATCTTTAACTGTCAAGAATTCTCTTGCAATGATTCTGCATGACAAATTAACAAAAGATTCCATAATTCTGTAAAGCAGAAGAATATATTATCCTATGCTTTGTGGAAGAGAAAATTTTGCTAATACAATTTGAATTAATGTTATGTCTCAAAAACTAAACTACAACTAAATTGTTAACACTTCCCTACGAAAATATTTCACGTGTGCCCATTGTGCCAACGTACGAAAAGAAAACAAACTTCATACAAGGTCGGGACCTCATTGTTAAGACGCCACGCTAATTAAAATCATTGTTTCTAAGCCCTCCAACATGGCTAAACAGCCTTTTCAGACTTCCGTACTTCAAAATGTACTAACCAGATGTATGTGAAACTCAAGACTGCGACCTGCACTGGACTTAGTTGCAAACTTTCCACCAATAAAATTATATGGTTACAACTCAGTGTCCCATATTAAAACAGTTCGGCGGGAAGCTTGCACGCTAGTTCAGCGCTTGGCTCGTTGAGGCGACACGGCATTTGATGCGCGCTTCAAGGTCGACCTTACTGCTCCGTCGCTTCTGAGCCTCTCACGCGCGGGTAGGCGGCACCCTTAACGTGCCCCATTCTACTGTATCAGCCAGCAGCCAATGAACTGTCTGCTTGAATACACAGTTATTATAGAAGCTAGCCTACATGTCTGTGAACACACCAATCATTCCCGTCTCTACTCAGAAATGTTACATATTTTACTAAACGCAACGTCCTCAGTACAATCTTTACACGTTGTTTTTATAATATTCGTTTCCCACTTGGTCCATTCCTTCGATATTTTGAATACGGCGCGTTCAGTTCACTTAGCAGTAGTGTCGATTATGTGTACGGCTTACATTGTTTTATCGCGCCAAATGGCGACTTTCATCTGCTAACCGCACTTAATTTGCTGCCGAGAAAGCCTATACACAATTGATTACTTTAACATTGGACTTTACGTTTCCGTTACTTTAAGTATTTTGTCAATTCACAACACAGATCTGAAAAGACACATCGCGTAGATATCCCACAAATAAGCACAGTTAATTAAATATTTTCCATTTATGATATGTTGCAGAAGACAAGCAACGCCATATATTGACAAAACTTACAGATCATTTACAAATACTTCTCAAATGCTAATTACAAGTTTCTCCGAAAACATTTAAGAGGTACAAGTTACATTTTTCATGAAATCCCAGTACTGGAGAAAAAGCGATACTCGGAAATAAGCATGTTTCCTTACAACATACATAAACAGCTGATTCTTTGCAGACGACCACCTTGACTTTGACTTTAGGTTTTCAGTTTATCGAAAACGTAAAATCAAGGCCGTTTGACTTTACGTTTGGCGACAACAGTGTACGACTGCATAAGAAGCCATGAGTTGAAATCTATCGTAAAGTCGAATGCTGAAGTCCAATGCTAAGGTTTTCAATTGTGTAGCCGCCTTTACTGAGTGGAGTTGATCGAGTAGCTGTCAGGTGAGTACTTGATCACGAGTAAACTTTACTCGGGTAAAGTAGAGATGATGGGAAACTGCGAGAATCATTTCTGCCAGCATGTTCTGCAAATCACTGTAGTGTCCTGCGCCTTGCATAATTGGCTAATGACTGGGTGTAAATGTGTAGATGTTTACAGACAAATTACAGTCGCTCAGTTGTAGCGTACCAGAACTAGCACCGGCCTACACTGTAAAAAAACTTCCTAAAATGTTTAGGTAATGTCTAGTAACTTCAGTATACATTTGACTGTTTTATAAAAAAAAGTTTAGTAGTGCTACCATGGATGTCTTGGTAACAATTTTACCATACATACTTTCTGAGCGCTCCTATACGCACGTGTAGCAAATGTACAAAGTATATTTTAGAGTGTAGTCGAATATGGTCTAATTAGTAACGAAGCGAGCGTCACATTGGAGCCTAGCAAATAGTCGAGTTTTCCCGGCGATATATCACCATCCCCACTTATCAATTTACTACACAAAGAAGGAAAACTGTACACGGCCAGAAACTAGCATTGACTCAGTACTACGTGTGTTATGCGGGCGAGATAATACGTCACCGTGGCTTCACTTACCAAGTATCTGTTGGTGCGGTTACTCCAAGTATCAGGCAGGAAAATACGCCTATAATTATGCAATTATAACCGGGGAAAAATATTTTTGCAAGCATCATCCCTGATAAGGCACGTAACGGAGTGAAGATCCCACAAAAACAAAAAACACAAAAAATGAGAGACGGAAACGTTGTGGAGAAATAAACATGGCATTAGACGTTCATGCTGTGTTCTCCCCAGGCCCTTTTTGCCGGGCGCCCCACCCGGCTAAGAAACAGATATTTCCATCAACACCATCAAGCTTATTCCACGATGTACCCAGCTGGTCTCGTGAACCACCCAGCTCTAAATTTGTGCTAGGGAGAACACTGAATCAGCTTGTATTTGAAATGTCTGCCAGAGTTCAGAAGACAAAGAAATTCCAATAAGTATACACAGCACTTAAAAAAAACTTCGAGTCACGTTTTTTTTTTTTAATTTGCTGGATGTACTAAGGAAAGTAAGGTATACGGACGAGACTGTCGCGCGAAACAAGACATACTGTCGTTGCGCGCGTAGTCTAAACTAGCGTGTGCAGTTTTATTGTTGTTTATCACGTTCTTGTTACCTCGCTTTATTGTCTGTCTGTTTGTCTGTTCGGTGCAAATTTCGCTTGTTCAAAACCGATAGCAAAAATGTCACACACTCAAGACAAAAAGCATAAAATCATTATCAAAATAAAAACATTAGTATAACGTGTTTTAAAACGGACTGGAAAGTATATAATAGTTTCTCCTATGAAGATGATTGTTAAATTTAAAACTATAAACGTGTGTCACATGCATCAGATAACTGATGCATGAATAGTTCACGTGTGTCAGTAATAATATTATTGCACTGCAAGTGATATGAACAGTTCTTTGAGTTTTCTCAACATCTACTCTCTACTTATTAATATATATTGCATGTCCCCACGTTCCTCGTTTGAAATATTACAAGTACTTCATAGTAGAAACTATTTTATTCTTTCAGTCAGTTTTAAAAACGTAATTTATATTAAAATAATTATAGAATGGCACTTTATTTGTGGAAAGTATGGCGTAGGTGAAAGAGAACATTCTGTGTTTCAGTTATAATAGAGCAGTCTGAAAAAAAAAAACATATGTATTCATTTCAAAGACTCCAAAATCATCTTTATAATAGGTTTGCGTTTATTTTAAAAACAGAAAAGCATAGCTACAAGTGTTTGTTCTTTTGATACATACTAGTTTTGGTGTCGCGTTTTGAAATTCAAAATTTTGTCCAGTGTGACTTAGCCATTGTAATTAACAATTGATATGTCACTCGTAAGATTGTTATATCACATATAATTTTTTTTTATTTCATATTTCCTACACGTAAACATTGCCGTTTGGTTGCTATAACGTATGATTGGAGGAAGTTTTGTTTGTAATGTTTTTGTTACGGAAGGGCACAAAACTAATTAAATCCGTGGATACTGAATTTGTAATTTTAAAAAAATTAACTTCGAAATGAGCCAGGGCATGAAGCCGTCAAATGCTTCTCTTTCGACTTCTGACAGTTAAGTAGAAATTATTTTTAATAATTAATTCTGATTCAATAGCTAAGAAACATTTTTTTTTAACTTCTCACCAATTGCTTTAACGCCTGTGATGTTAATATTTAATATTTGTATGAAATATTGACAATTTTGTAGACGATAACGGGAAGTACATTATCCTCTCACAAAACAAATGAGTTCAGCGAGTTTACGCATACCAGCATTCCAAAGGCACATTTTGGGTGTTTTTACTTTACACATCCTCGAAAACCAATCAACACAATAAAACGAAATAATAAAATTCATAGTGAAATTATATGCCGCGGCTAAGGTTTTAAGTATACAAAAAACCAACACAAAATATTTTTATACTTAAAAAAGTTCTAAAAGTAGAAAAAATACAAATTTAAATTTAAAAAAAAAATACAAAACTGGATTTATGAGTTTTATATACATCTAGCTGTAGTCAACGACATGCAGTTTCATTGTGAAGTATTTCATTGTATTATCTTGATTGATAACTCGCTAAGCTAGGTTTTTCTGCAACAGGAAAATGTACTTTCAAATTACGTCTATAAAACTAACAATATTCCATATACAAATATAACATTGTTATTTTCTCCCTATGGAACGCCCTTAAGAGGATGCATCACTTCTTCTGTTAATAATAATCATTTTCGTTTAATTAATGAAGGATGTCACGAATAACTTGCAATGTTTCTTTATAGAAACATTATATTTTACTATTAGGTGTGTGTTATTGGATGAAATCTATACTGGGAATTATGTAGTGTTTATTATTTGGAGATAGAGAATTTGTGTGTTAAAATTTAAACCAGGTTAATTATTTCATAGCTATGCTTTAATTTTTCGAATGCAATGTACGTAATGAAATATAAAGTAATTAGCTCCTACGTCCGTGTTGAAATACTTTCAGTTAAGAGTGCGTGGTAGATAAATAAACGCTGAAAACATCAACTGATTTCTACGCTTTTTTCTAAGCCAATATGGATACTCAATGACAATCCTAGATAATGGTATTTACCAACTTTATGAGTAAATATTTATCCAGAATTACTCATTCATTACGCGTGATCTCTTGCGCCGCAGTTAAATGCACGAGGTTCCGGCGTCAGAGATTGTGCCTCAGAAGTTCGTAACACTGGAAACAATTTTGTTCAAAACGTTGGCTTAAACTATTGTTTAGAATTACTATTGCTTGGTTTTCGCAAATTGGCTTCAAGACACAGTTATAGATTAATATTTTGAGCGTTTAAATATGTACCACGCCCTCTTAATTCTTGCTAAATGTTTAATCAGGAAGGAATGAAGAAAAATCCAACATAATAAGAGACACGGGCTATCAAAGCGTGTTTTCTATTGGCCGAAAATTGAGAAGAATTTGCTCCTCCAGGTTAGTATGAGGTGTGACGCGGTGCCATCCGTCCCTATAGCGTCCACACTTCCAGACATCGAAGGTGCAAGATACGTCGACCCGGGCGACCAGCTCAACAAAGCCAATGACACACTTGGAGCACAACCAGTTCCCGTGCGGCATGTTCTTAGTACAGCAGAACACTTGTTGTCGCACAGCGAGGCAGTATAATAACTCAGGACTATTACACGGAGGTATTAATATCGTCCACAACGACATCATGTTATAGCGACTAATAAGACACGCCGCGGGCTCAAGTGGGCGGGGCCTAGTCGCGTTCCTCGCCGACATTACCAACTACCACACTTCCAGGGCGGGTACAGCTCTAGGTTAGGGGAGGGGGGGGCATTCTTACAAAGTTGCTACGCCCACATCCCCAATCAAAGAAAGTAAGGGGTTCGTGGGTCCTCCCCCAGAAACAGTTAGTATTTCATGCTGAAAATAGCGCAATTAAATGCATTTCATAAACAACAAAACAATTAATATACCACTTTAAAAATGTGTCATTTTTTACAGTTAAACTATACATAAAAGGTGAAAAGGAGGGGGGACCCGGAACCCCTGTCCCCTCCCCCTGAATTCACGCCTGGACGCGTCATTACTAGGAACATGAACATTTCTCCTTATATGTTATAATTGCAGCAACTGTAAGTTCCTGTCACGTCGCAGTTGACCTTGAACTTGTCTCACACCTCCCTAAAGCCAATAACAAGTATAGCGTGCCAGTGAAAGTATGTTTCAAACTTAGATGATTCCTTGTCATATTACGTAGTACAAATTTTTCGTTGGCGCACGTTCTAAGGGTCGAATTCGCGTTTGAAAAATTGAATTCGACAACTGAATTTTGATAACAGATCTCAAAGTAAAGCAAATGAAAGAATGAATTTGTGGGTGTAGTTTATTAGTAACAATATGAGCAATTTGTGCAAATAAGGTGCTGAAAGCACGTCACCTTATGGGTTGGTCACGCCGTCTTTTGCCATGGAATTAGTTGCCATTGCAGTTTATGGATATCAATTGCCACGGTTTGTTGCGCAAATCCCCAATGAACAAAAAAAAAAGGTAGCCTGGTCGCAACACCCTCACATTTCGACCGTTTTCGAGAAAATATAAAATGTAAATACTGGCAGGTAGGCAACACGCGATACACGGGATATTTGAATGAATGTTACGCAAGTTAGTGATGGACTGTAATGTACTTTGAACGCACAATGTACGTAGAATGAGCAACTCAACGTGTACAATAACATCACAACAGATGCTGGACAGTCTGGCCACCTTTGTAACACTGCTGTAAGGACAACTGCACACGCTGGAGAATGTTGGCGCCCCTGCGGATCACTTCACCGGCTGCTACAATGCGAGCCACTAGTTCTTGCAGCAAGTCTACTGCAGTCTCGTAGACTAGACTCTACACGTGACCCCACAGCTAGAAGTCCAGGGGTGACATATCAGGGGAGCGCGCAGGCCAGTGACAGGGCCTTCCCTACCTATCCACCTCTCTGGAAGTACTTGGTTGAGGCAGGACTCATGAACAGCACGAGCATTGTGTGATGGCGCCTCATCGTGCTGTATAGCCACATGTGGTTACGTATCGCAAGTGGTACGTCTTCCAGCAACTCAGGAAGTGTGTATTGTAAGAAGCGTTGCTGGTACAAATAGCCAGCAACACATGCTGGTAACACGTATGTTCCTACTAAGTGATCACGGGCTATGCCAGCCCAGATGATGATGGAAAACCTCTCTTGGTGAAATGTTACGACCGTCGCATGTGGGTTTTCGTCCGCCCACACATGACTTGCGGCTGCAGTTGTGCCACCCTTGGCGCGCTGACACCGCAGAAACTTCGGTGCTGATTAGCGAACGTCTTTTGTTTTTATTGACGCAAAGGTCGAAATGTAACTGGAATTTACGTCTCGTCGTCAGCAAAACCGTTATAGATGGTGACATACAACTTGGTCTAAGGGACCTGTATACAGCAATTTTTATCAGCGTGTTTCGAATTTTTTATTTGCACCAGATATTTTTTTCTTAATTTAAACACAAAATGTGACTAAATTTGGCTCTCATGAAATTCTTTTGTCTCTCATAGTTTTCGCGTAATGGCTTGGTAAAGTCAAAATTTTAATGTTTCAGTTTTAAGGACTAACTGACTTACCAAACTGGAAAAATTCACAGTGAATGAAAACGTCGCAGGTTACAATTTCACGTACACAAAAACTAAGAATAATTTTTTTGAATTTAAATAAAAATGCTGGAATTTAAAATAAACATTTGAAAAATTCAATAATTTTTTAAAATACAAAAACATTTTACTTTGTGGTTTAGCTGAATTTGTAGCCTATAACACTGTTATTCATTGTGAAATTTTTTACAGTTTGGTAAGTGAGTTGGTTTTAGTGTCGTCCTTAAAACGGAAACATGCTCATTAGAGCTTTAATGAGCAATTACACAAAACCTGTGGGAGATGAAAAACGTAGTTACATTTTGTGTCTAAAACAAGAAAAAAATAACTGGTACAAATATAAAAAATAAAACATGGTGATGAAAATAGCGGTATACCGCGCTGTTAAGAGTGGGTGGTAGATAAGTAAACGCTGAAAACATAAATTGATTTCTATGCTCTTTTCGAAGCCAATATGGATAAAATACTCAATGACAATCCTAGATAATGGTATGTGCCAACTTTATGAGTAAATATTTATCCAGAATTACTCATTCGTTACGTGTGATGTCTTGCGCCGCAGTTAAATGCACTCGGTTCCGGCGTCAGAGATAGTGCCACAGAAGTTCGTAACACTGGAAACTAATTTGTTCAAAACGTTGGCTAAAGCTATTGTCTAGGATTGCTATTGTTTAATTTTCGCAAATTAGCTTCAATAAACCTACAGTTATAGATTAATGCTTTTAGCGTAGAATTATGTACCACGCCGCATGGATCAACTGTGGTAGAACAGGAATCAGGACAGCCTGAGCCGTGGATTGAAGCAGGTTCCTCCCGAGTGTCGCCGCTCTGGGCCACCTCGCAGCGGGCGTGTCGCAGCAGCCAGCGTTGTCCGAGCAGTATATGCCGCAATAATGTCGTCGCTACGACACGTGACGTGGTAGCACGGGAAGTGACGTCAGAGGCGAGCAGGAACTAGCTTCCTTCCTGTGCGAGTGCGAGGAACATGTCTTCCTGGATGTTGTCTGCTAGCTGGCGACCCACGTAGATGTCTTCAGACACCGCGGGACTTGACCATCACCTCAGGGCACGTGAGGGGAGGAGAAGGCACACCACTCGGGGATATACGTATGATTAGTTCACGATCAAGTCACCACTTTCAAACCCTACTTCCTTGCTTCTTGTCACATTATTTACATTTTCCTCCCACTGGTTAACATAAACAAATAAACCCAATTAAGAATGTTCATGTACAGATCGCACCGCACTCAAAAGTTACGGCCATGCTGTCTTGGTCTATTATTTTTTTAAACTTAAACGAGAGCGGATTTCAATCTGCCTAGTACTTTTGTTTAAAGTTTTTTTTTAAATAGCTAATTTTTTCCAAAATTACACGGTATCGACTAAAAGGTCAATCAAACCAATATTTCGTTAATTAAATAATTAGCTAAAACCATAGTATTTACTGCCTTGAGATAATTACCCGAAATTGAGAACATGATTTTAAACAAAACTGCCTAACAGACTTTTGATACATGTGGTCATTTAGGCGTAAAAATTAATATCGCTAAAAAAAAGTAGAAACAAGATAGCATCTGAGATCATGATAATTAACATTTCCCAATTATTATTCCAAGCAAGGTGGTCTTCAAAAGTGTTTACTTTATCCTCAACCACCTATATGGAGATGAATAAAAGAATATCCCTCCTCCACCAGAGCTCGGTCTTGCTCCAAACATGGCTTGACTTGACTTACTGGAATATCGTGGACATAATACAAGGGAGATATACGTCGTCTCAGGATACAATCAATGAAAAAGCTAACCCAGTTTTTGCAATAGTCAACGAAGACATACATGAATAAAAATACAATGCGAAAAATTCTCACAAAACATGTCAAATAACACAAAAAAAAATCGGAATGTAAACTAGAACGAAATAAAAAAAACCTGATAAAACTCATAACGCCACAATTAGAACAGGGCAAACAGTAACAGAGACAAACTGTAACTGTCAAAACAGTATGACACGACGAAAAAGACACAGAAGAAGTCGCTGTTGTCATAGTTCTTGTGTCTGTGTGATGTTTTCTTAGAGGCACTTGTCTGCGTTGTTTCAATTTTAGCTTGGTTATCCGTCCCGAACATTCATTTTCCCATTATAAGTTTTTTTTTTATTTGTCATAGTCCCCTTGTGGGATTATTCATGTTTTGTTTATATTTATGTATGTGTTGAGTACAACCGTAATCTGCTAGTTTGTCCTTCGTTGCTGTATTGTCGCTATCTTTATTTTCTACACAGAAAAACTGTTCTTTAGAGGCCACAACAATTTTTCATCAAATTTGACCCCAATAATTTTTTGTAGTGCTTACATTTTTTGTTGTCACTTCAAAACTTTGCTGGAACCAGAAAAAAATTTTGTAGTCACTGCCAAAACTAATTTGGTGAAGCCCCTTGTAACAAAATATTATATGGTGAGCACAAGGTTTTTTTGCAACAAAGTACCACATTAGTGTACGTCCAAGATATTCCACTAAATCACTAATTGCAAGAATCTTCCAAACACATTATAGATAACTTTGAAATATTTAACCACTCGCCTCCCACTAAGGCCATCCGGGTTCGATTCCCGACGGGGTAATTTTCCACCTTCGCAGTTGGCAAAGTGGACGTTGCTGTTGTCAGAAGGATTTTCTCCGAGTACTCCCGTCGTTCCCTCCATTATAATCAGTCGCTGGTCCATATAGCATGTTCAGCCAGCGTTCAAGACCTTATTGCTACGGACTGACCAAAACATATTTATTTGGTAGCATATAAAAATCAGGAATTCAAATGTTTATATACGATGTGAGGGAAGCTGAATAATTCATGTTTCTTGTTGAGAACACGCTAGGATTGGAACGAAAGTTCGTGTTACGTGCGCAAATGAACATAGGCTTATTTGACACCCCTGGAAGGGCGTTGAGCAAATTATAAACAATCAATGCTGAATGCTTAAACTCATCCTAACCGGCATCCACTCCTCCCTCGGCACATTTCACTCACAATCTTCCCACTCTTGAATCTTCTACCCCTGTGCAGCAACACACAATAGTGAATTTTTGTACATAACAATTGGACTAGAAAGTCATATCAAAGTCTGAAATACTGGATGTCAAAATATTGTAAATATTTGGGACATATTTTATATTTATAGTTTAAGACAATCGCACAAATCACACTAAATGACACCATTCATAACTTACACATCATATTCTTAAATGTTCACTTATTCATAGCCCACACCATTATCAAGATCACGTGTGTTAAGATTAAACAAAAAACCAAAGTTACAATAAAAATTAAATAAATCGAATTTTTAAACCCTAAAAGATACACTGTAAGACCCTCAAACAGATTTATTGTAAATACTTTTTACTTGGTACTATGAAGCGTTTTTTTTAATCTTGTGTAATAGTCGACTTGAAATTATATTACAAAGTCAATATTTAGCCAAAATTAAATAGCTGTTTACTTTGAAAAACTAAAATTCATAGTAAAAACTACTTTCAGGATATTTAAGTGACGGTGTGAATGATATCTGCACTCCCTTCTAGAATATTTAAACATAATATTCGTAAAATTTGAAGAAATATACACACCCGTTAACTTATGCTCAGTACCAGTCGCGTTACCAGAACATTTCGTTTTTCGCTTAAATTGTTTTATAATTTGCAAAAAGAGAATGTGAAATTTACTATCGTAGCATGAATTCCACTTAACTTCAGCCACAGTACAAGCACCGCAGTTGAACTGTTAACATTTGTTTAGACTACAATCAGTACAGCATTTTTGAAAATATTCTTAATTTGCTGTACTCAACTGCGAGCATGTATTGTAGTGCAAAGTAAATATAATTCACACTACAATAGTAAATTTCTTATTTTTCTGCTCAGCTTTTCACGAAAGCGAAAAAGTAAAATAATCCAATAACGCCAGTGATGCCAAGCCTTGACACACGCCTGGAAAAAATGTTAACTATCAACAAAGAACAGTCCCTAGAGACGTCATATGTCTTTCAGTCCCTCGCGGCAGTATATACTGATCAAATCCTTATCAGTCGTGTGTACACATTACTATGGCGTTCAGATGCATTCGACAAATGCTCGAGACATTTCGTACGACGTTCCTACCCAACAAGCCGTGCTGTGATTGGGTCCTTATGCAACGTAATTGAGCAAAGATTACGTGTTCACTGGCTGTCCAATCAAGTATTCCATAACATAATCTCGTATCTGCTTGCTCGCACACGTACTTGGCATAATGCACTCAACTCGTTGTGCGGGTTTGCCGCGAAAATGTTTGGACATGGCTAAGGAAGGAACCAACGTTGGCCTTAATAAATTCAAAATCGATTGCCTACAATTACACGACATTATGAATAATCTGAGGAAGTTTAAATTTCAGATGAAAAATTCAAGTTGGGAAACGAGTTTGGCGACACCAGGCTCAACAAGCGAGCAACTGGGTGTGTCAGGGCTAAGGACTACAATCATATGTGTCGCACATGCACAATCACCCTTACCTCTCAGACGTAGAATTCCTCCTGCACAGATGAAGCAGCGAAAATGTTATCGCATTTAGACGAGAAAAAATACACACACGCTGTTAGGGGAAAAAAATTAGGCGCAAGCAAAATTTATTTCAATATGTACGTTGGAGTTTCTGAAACAATATACGACGGTTATTTTTCAACCTCCGATCGGCTGTAATAAAAAAGGGGAATGAGTTGGGAAATTCATTTAGTGGCAAAAGAAATGTACATCTTTACAATATTTTTCCCCACACAATCACCACGCAGATTGATGCACATTTGTCGTACATAGGAATGAGACATATACAGGTGGTTCACGTTAAGACCATGCTTTTTCATTTATTTCAAACAATTGCAAATAACTTAAATATATTTTAAGCAAATGCTTTGAAAAAAATTTCAGACTGTGTACAGTCATATGATACTCAATTTCGCCAGAGCGTTTTTAAAAATAATATACCGTTTGCTAGCAAAAAATATTTTTTTTTCACTTTGGCTTATTTTCACAACAAAATATGACATATTTCAGGGGCAAAAATCTAAAATTCCGTTTGGTGCATTGCAACAGAAAAATTGCAGATACAAACGATGATATATAAGTGTTATAACTGTAAGAATTTGTGAATTAATTTCCGTTTCAAAAAAAAAATATTTTCGAAACAACTGCAAAAGTAAAGGGCGCGGCCTTAAACTAAGCACTGTTGACAACTATCTTGCCTAAGAGTAACAATTGAAAGAAAATACTTAGGCCTATTGTGACCTTCGATGTAACTTTCGAGTGCGGTGCGGTCTATACAATGTACGACTGTGTTTATTTTTTAAAGTGGCAGGAATATACGGGTAATCTAAAAGTGCTGATTTCATCCCGAACCACATGCCTGCTGCCAGATGAATACGTGAAATACTCGTGTCCCTTGTTACAAGGTGAACAGACCATATATCGAGATATATCTTAAGGGCGCCGTCTACCCGCGCGTGAGAGGCTCAGAAGCGACGGAGCAGTAAGGTCGACCTTGAAGCGCGCATCAAATGCCGCGTCGCCTCAACGAGCCAAGCGCTGAACTAGCGTGCAAGCTACCCGCCGAACGGTTTCTACTATGCGACACTAAGCGGCGACTATATAATTTTAATGGTGGAAAGTCTGTATCTAAGTTCAGTGCAGTTCGCAATCTGAATTTCACATACATCCGGTAAGTACATTTTGAAGTACGGAAGTCTGAACAGGCCATTTTTAGCCATGTGAGTGGGCTTAGAAATAGTGTTTTTAAATTAGCGTGGCGTCTTAACAATGAGGTTCCGACCTTGTCTGAAGTTTCTTTTCTTTTCGTACGTTGGCACGATGGGCACGCGTGAAATATTTTTGAGAAAAAAAACCTGTTTACGAACACACTGCAACACGTTTGAAGCGTGGGGTACGCGGCCGCTTTAATATATAGTTATAAACCACACAGCGGGCTTCGCAATACTGGGAAGGATCTCTGTACGTCGAGTTCACTAAGGAGTGTGTTGCAAGGTAAGCTGTATTCCGCACATCAACATCTGTGCAAATCCAAGAGTGGCCTATTAGACGTGGCATCACACTGGTGCCGCGCCACTACAGATAGCAAGCCCATGAATCTGTACAGACGTCACAGAGTACACCATATCTTCCAGCACATCCACGACATGCCACTGATAAGTAAAGATAACACTACATCGCGAAACTTCTTGTGCCAACATTCTAGGGACAGGAAGTTTTCGTGAGAAGATGTTTGCCCCAGTGTGTCATACGTGCACATCTGCAGTTATGCTTCGTGGTCAGTGATAGGATATTTCATCTGTCACGAGCCTTGGTATTCTACCGGCAAATCACAGACGTGTGTTGTTCCAGGAACGTTATTGTAATTGGCTCAGTCAAATGACATACGGCTCTTCACATACGCACGCTGCCAATAACCATGAAGCAGAATTGAAGATGTGCACGTAAGGCATTGAAACAAACTGCGGCAAAATTATTTTCGCGGCAAAACAGGGTCCTAGTGATTAGACGTTATAACTATAGACCAGAAAAATTCACGGGTTCACTGACCTGCAGACTAGTCTTCAAGACAGCAGCTGTTTATTAGCTGCTCGCTGACACTGTGAAATGGGCCGGTATTCAGAGACAGTTTTATTACTAGCTCAGCTACTTCCAGGAAGTGTCGAGTAAGTCAACGGCCAATTGTGATCGTGATACAGGCCGATAGGTAGGGCCACGATTTTGTCGCGAAAAGATTTCTGCCCCACTTTGTTTCAGTGACTCACGTGCACATCGGCAGTTCTGTTTCAAGGTTATTGGCAGCGTGTCTTTCTTCAGACACGTTTCTCATTTGACTGCACCAATCAGAATAAGATTATTGTGTGTCTGTACGTCTTTAATTTGCCATGGCAAGTGAAAGTAAAATCATCCAACCACAGACGATGTAGCAGAGCTGCAGGTGTGCACATGACGCATCGAAACCAAATGTTGCAAAAATCTTTTCGCCATAAAATCGCGGCTCTACCGATAGGTACTGGAACTCTAGCTTGCACATAAAAGAAAACGCTAATGTTTCATGTCTCTAGTTGTAACTCACAGCGTCTGGGTGTCCAGCGAGCCGCAAATCACAGGCGTGGAGCGGTGCAGCAGACGTGTTCTGATTGGCACAGTCAAATGACAGACGTCTCTGTACTAATACACACACGACGTACAACTGCAAGTGTACACGTAAGACACTGTAACAAAGTGAGGTAACAATATTTTCGCAAAAACCTTCCTGTCTCTATTTAAACATGTAGGCCTACAAGGAGCCGCGCTGATCGAGTGACCAGGCCATTCGCCTCCCACCAACGCGGTCCAGGTTCGATTCCCGGCGGGGTCGGTCTCCGGATTTTCGCATCGTGCCGGACGGATCCGTCGGTCGGCGGGTATTCTCGGGGATCTCCCGTTCCCCTCGCTCTTTCATTCCGGTGCTGCTCCATACTCACCTCATGTCACCCCTCACCAGCAATATAAGACCTCGATGTTAAGAGCTGACCAAACTCTCTCACGCACTCTAAGTATGTAGAGCCCGGAAAATTCCGCAGATTCCATGACCTACATGTTAGAATGCACCATTCTGTGCATACTCAAGCCCCGAGTATTAGTCTACTAGCTGCTACACATTGGAACAGCGTCGAATGAACGCATAGACGGGACTTGAATGTGCACAGGATAATGGATTCTAGTATGCAGGTCACTGAATCCGTGACATTTTCCGGGCCCTAATAATTGGGTGACATACATACGTCTGAACTAACGTATCTGTCTGCATATCAATAACAGGCGACAAATAATACAGTAACAGAATTCTTATTGGCCCAGTGAAATAGCGTAACAGTGCTACTACAAACGAAAGTCAATAATGTTTTGATAAGCTAGGCGTACTTTGAAATCCAGCAAACATTTCAGTTTACCCGCAATAAATCATCATCGCTACTTATGAGGTTGTAAGCTAGTGTGTGGGGGGGAGGGAGGGGGGGGAGATGCGAGTGACCGAGGGACTGACAAGACAGACAGGCGGCGCGCGACCACTAGGCCCTGCTCGCGCCAAAACGCTGTCCTAATTAGTCCTTGGAGGGGGGCAGGGGGTTATTGGCGGGACGGGGTTGCCTTATACGGTGTGCGGGGCGCCTGTCTCTCACGGCAGCCCGCGTGACTGGAACACTAACTATAACATCCAGCCTTCTGGCGGGCCATATGCGGGGTTCTGGCTGGGCCTGCGCGGTTCCCTGACCTCGCCGCGCTGTCTGTCCCCCACGCCGCCTTCACTCCCGGTACACCTACATAGTATACTTAGAGATGATGGTTAGAGGCCCGGAGATATGGCAGGTTCAACGGCCAGCACGCTGGACTGCACATTACTGTATACACTATGTCCTCAGATACTTGTATATTGTCTGCTGCTCCAGTGAGTGACCAGTTACTAGGGACGGGAATTTTTAGTGAAAAGATTTTTGCCCCACTTTGTTTCAGTGTCTTACGTGCACCCCTGCACCTCAACTTCATGAATATTGACGGAGTGTTTTTGTGTTGAGTCGTTATTAATTTGACTGAGCCAATCAGTACACGGATGACTGATTCACATCACGTCTGTGATTTGCGGGTTTAACCTCCAGACGTTGTATGTTAAGGCATCCAATCACTGACCACACAGCAGAGATGCAGGTGCACACGTAAGCCACTGAAACAAAGTGCTGGAAAAATATTTTCGGGAATTTTTTTTTATCTCTACCATTTACACATGTGACAAGGTACCGCCGGGGCGAGAGTGTGTTTTGTTGCAGGTTTGCTATTGGTTCACAGCACTCAAGGACGAGCCAACAAATAGTGGCCCAATCGCGGAAGTAACTAGTACGTACACTACTTTCAAATATAATTTTTCTTCAATTGAATCCGGGAAATTTCCGGGCCTCGAATGATTATAGAGACGGGGAAAATTCGCGGGATCATCGACGTGCAGGCTAGCCTCCAACATTATATGTGCACTGACGCAGCTCGCTGACTGTATTGAGTTAAATTTGTATTATTGCCTCAGCGACTTCCACGAGGTGTCAAATAAGTCAAGGACCAATTGTGAAAGAGACGTGAACTCACAGTTGGTACAATTCTAGCTCGTGTCTAAAGGGAAGCGCGAATTTTACAAGTCCCTATTAATGATGGTTAGAGGTACGTATATTTCGCAGATACATTCCAGGCCAGGTTGAACGCCAAACATGTATACTTCATAATCACGTGTGTGATTAGTTGGCGGCAGTCACGAAACGCATTTAACTACTGCAAGCCAGTAGTAAATAAGGAAATAATTCATAGGACTATCGCTTGCTACCAGCTTGTACGGTTACAAGCCAATGAATAATCGATTGTGGCCAGTGAGTGTACAGGACTGAGAAATCTAGGCTAAAGCCAGATGAATCCGCGAAACTGACGTACCTCTAATGATGGTACATTACTAGAGGCACGAGTATTTCGCGTATTCATCTAGCAACAGCCTAGACTTCTCAACTCTGAAGCCGAATATCCATTGGCTTCTAACAGTATAAACGTGTAGTACGTGATATCCCCACAACTCGTTTCCTTATTTGTAACTGGCTTGCTGTCGTCAAGTGTGTGTTAAAACCGCTATCGTCGAATCACAAGGGGAGGAGTGAAGTCTACGTTATTGACGGTCAACCTGACCTAGAATCAATACGCGAAATAATCATGCCTCTATACAGGGTGTATATTAATTCATGATACATCGCTTGAGGGCAGGTAGTACGAGCCAAAACAAGCACTTTTTAACTATAAACCCGTAGGCGGAAATGTACCGTCTTCGTAGGGGAGCGCAATGAAAACTCAGCTTAGGCAACCCCGCCGCACACCACCTGCTGACACGCTGTAGAGTGGAGTG
>PNEQ01004547.1:57212-90106 GCA_003012365.1 Medauroidea extradentata | reverse complement strand
TTTCCGGCACTCTTTGATCAGCAGTGAACACGACAAGATGTGTTGTTGCGGTGTTCGTATCTTTCCAGCAGACGTAGGGACGTAGATGCCCTAACTGCTTATTTTTTTTTTAATATCATCATCATGTAGTCTACTGGAATAGTTATTTTATCTTATTCTACAACTTCAAACGTAGCTTTTGTCTTAAAATGTAGTGCTACGTGTTTCTGCTTCTTTCGTCGCACTCTGGTGAGTACCTGTTTTCAGAGACTTTCTCTATTTGTTACTTTGCGTTCACATTTTATTAATTTCGCGTTCCTTTCTTTTAGTGAGGGTCCAAGTGTTGGACCTCACATCATTATGGGCACTTTTCCATCTTGGTTTGTTTCGTGCCTGTGGCTCGTCCCGGCGATTGAGCTAGGGGACTAATGTTTTCGTCGCTGCTGAGAATGCGTGCTATCTTCTCCATTCTCCAGCATTCAGTGAAGGAACTGTGTGCTTACATCTCCGATTCCATTTCATTCACCACCACCACGTTTGACGTCAGGACAGCTAAGTGCCATCGGACAGATCTTTTACCTTCTTTAAAATTAAAGCAACCGTAATATTATTTATTTTATATTAAAGAGACACGTCATAATCCTGATCTGAATTTTGTTTTATAATAACTACAGAAGTTGCTTTCATGTAAAATTTTAATTTTAATATTTTATTTTATTTATTAATGATTAGAAGTTTTATGTTATAATTAACTTCCGTAATAAATAATGTGCGGGGTACCCCTTACCTTTTATCTATATTATATCGTTTGCACATAATTTTAATTATTAATTTTAACTATTCATATAGGCTTACATGCCTAATTAATTTCAATGTTATTTATAACTTATCTTGTTTGTTTCCATATCTATAAAATAAAAAAAAAAAAAAAACATTTAAATGAGAAATTAAATAAACAAAATTAATTTCATTGTTTAACAAACCACAAATCAACATCATATTATTTATAATTATTCCTCTGGGCGTTTTAACTAATTTTGATGTATCTAGTAAGGTTAAGTTATATTTTCTAAACACCTTACATTTTTCTGTTTTTATTCTTTTGTGCGGTGTGCATGGGGCCTAGTCGTCTTTCTCAAGTGTTTATTTTGTGTGTTTATCACATTTATTTATATGTTTGTTGTCCTGTTCTTTAGCTTGTCTTGCCACTTTGTTTCTTTTATTAATGCGTGGCTGTTTTGAACAGGAGTTTTGTTTTGCGATTATAAACACTTGAGTGTATTGCTTCCGATTACATTTAATTAATTTTTATCACCTCAGCACACCGGCACACATTGCATCAACTTGAGAACACAATATTTGGTCAATGCTTAACAGCAAGGTCTGAATGCTGGTGGGCATGAGATGAGTACAGAGCAGCTACAGAAGCATGGGTGGGAAAAATGTGAGTACCCAGAGAGAAAACCAGCTGGAACTGAAGTGTCCACTGCTTCTTTCCCATGAGCAAAAATTAGGAGCAACTCTACCAGGAATCAATTTCAGATAGCCATGGTCAGAGATAGATAAAGGGTCTGATCACAATGACATGGTTCCTATCAACTTAAGCACAAAACCATGATTAAAAATAGATCAGAGTAAAAAATACAAGATGTCTTAGAAATATCTCCAGTGGAGTCCCTTTTTTGCACCACTAACAGGATCTGCTCAAAACTTGTGTAAAATGGAGGAAAGTCTAAAAAGAGAGAAATTTATGCAAGGGACTAGAGAAACAGATGTGAAATAATGGTAAGCGTAAAATCAGGGAATGTAAAAAAGGGGTTCCATTGTAGTTAAATTGTATGATTTAATGGGCATACTGTATCCTCACCACATTAGACTACAGATTATTGTAAACTTTTAGAGCCTGAATTTGTGAGATGTACTGTACTTCTATGACAAAATTTACTTTGTAAAGATGTTAACTAACCTGTAAAATGGAAACGATGTGCTTCTTGTTGCAGAGGGCCTCTATGTCGCCTTCTTTCACCAAGTTTATTAATTCCATGAGAGCGTGGCCCCTCACAGGTAAGAGAGGATCACAGACATCGAACAGTGCCTGCTCATACCTGCTCTGCTTCTTCCACTCGGACCGAGACTCTGAACCCCCCGAGCTGCACTCTGCCTCCTCTTCCACGCAACTGTGGAAAGAATCTTGTTCTGAAACAGGAGGTGAAGCTGCCGGAGTCTTGCTATCACTTTCCCCATCACTTTTTTCCGCGTTAACCACGGCAGGTTTAGTCGACTTGGACTTATCACTTTTGTTTGCTTTAAGTTTTTTGGATTCTTTGGAACGACTTTTTGGCTTCTGTGAGCTCTTGGACGTTGTAGACTCTTTGACCACCCCGTGAGTGACTAACGTGTCGTACAGCTTGTCTGCAAATTTTTTTAGCTCCTCGTTTGTTACATTTTGGCGTATGATTTTAAGAGGCTTGATGAGCTCTTTGAAAGGTTCCCACTTAGCATCCGTAGGTCCAGGATCATTTATCATCACGCTGAGAACCATCAAGACGACAAACAAACTTTCCAGGTCCACATTAGAGTCCGAGCACTCACCCCCTTCTTCCTCCTTGAGTAGAAAACTGGCATCCTTCTCCAGCATGTGTCTGATGAAGTGGATGACATGCGTGGGATCTTTCACAATCCTTTCCTGGATGGCCGGGCTCTCCGCCAGTGTGGCCAACAGCCTGATGGCGACAACGCTCTTGTCAGAGTGGCCCACGATGCTTGAGATAAACTCATCCGTATTTGGCAGCTCGCTCGCGGCACTGCAGTCAAACGGCAGGTCAGGTTTCTGGGTCAAGACGAGCAGTAATGAAATGAACAGGCTGTTGGCAAGGTCCCCACTTTTGTCTCCAACGTCAAGTAGTTCCAGCAAACAGTCTCCCGCCTCCTCGAACATGACGAGTGTGTCCACGTCTTCTGTGTGCAGCTGCAGCAGAACTCCTCCTGATGGACCAAACACAAACTCCACTTTGTCGCTGACGTCCAACATGCCCTCCACCTTGTCGTGGAAGAGGAACACTCCGTAAATGTCCCGCATGGAAAACTGGCTGCTGCTGGATATGAACTTCAGCAACAATTCTTGGACAGGCTTCTTTAGGTGAGATGCACTTGCATAGATCTTCTGGTGGATGCGAAACAGAGCTGAAGCAACAGACGCAAGCAGATCTGCTGGCAAGGAAGACATTTCACTCTGTGGGGCAACAAAGCACCTATGCAACAAGGCGATACACTGGGAGATCTCCTCCTCTGTCGCGATGACTGCGACTGCAGAGCCGTCCAGTCTCTCCGACGAATCCTCCGAAGCCACTTTGATATTCGGGACGAACTGGGGATCATTTAACTTAGCGATTTTTTCTGTAAGCAACTCTACTTCCCGGTACAACACCGGTCCATGTTCAGAAACCTCACAACTGAGTAACAAAGGTCGCATAATTACATCTAAAATGTAACGCATGCACATTAAAGGCTTCTTTTCATATAAAGTTTTAATGCACAAGACTGCAACATTGGTGAAGCGCTCAGCAATAGGCTTCCCATCCACGTTCAGCAATTCGATGAGCTGAAAAAAAAATCATAATGTACATAAAAATACATACTTTAAATGTGAGTGTAGCATTTTATGCCTATGATACATCAATTCTTAAAACATGATACTTAAACAACACAACTAATTATCAAAAATAACAATACACATTTACAGTTATCTTAATTGTACTTGATATAGTTGCACAGTAGGTTGTAACATATTTCTGATGTGTAAACCATTCTTATACCATACATACATGACTCTAGAACAGATTTAACCTTTTACAATTGTGACAAGTTACTGAAAATTTGGTAATTCTGTTACCTAAATAAAAAAACTAGCACCATAAGAAAATACATTAATATACCATAACCAGATATTTTTTCTACATATGTCAGCCCTGAGTAAAGAAATGTACATACATGGGATAAATTCCAAATAATGAATGTCCACATGAAAATATATTAATATTTTCTCACAGTTGACACAAATACAAATTAAAAATTGTGTGAAAGTGTCAAATATCACCATGGGTGTCAACCCTTCTATTGGTACTTTAATGTCATATGATATAACTCATTACAGTCACCACCTGGTCACAAAAGGAACATCCAACCATTTACAACTAACAGACAGATGACCATATTTGCTTTCAATAAACAATACGAACTACCAGTGAAGATCACTGTAACAATCCTAGGATTGAAGATAGCAAGGGATAGAACAAAATTAGTTCTACATAAATTTTACAAGTTAATTACATATTACTTTTACACTGGTTAATGTGTTGGCTAAGAACAGATGCCCTGTATCTGTACTTGTCAGTTTTTTTTAATTTGGAAGAAAGAATTTTTAAAATTATCTCTACAAGTTACAGTACCATAGTACTGCATACGTTAAGTACAATTAATACATAAAATATGTGGGAACAACTATCCTTAACGCCAAATGTTTGCATAATTATCAAATAAAGAAGAGCCTTGTTAAGTTGACGTTTGGCATTAATTTAATGTAGGGTGTCCAATACACTGCGAGCAGCAAATGTTATGATATTCTTGAAAGGACTGTTATCAACAGAAATTATGCATTTTTGGCTGCAGTTACAGCATTCTGGTGCTTCAATTAGAAACAACTTATGGTAATATTATATGTGAAATAGAATCAAGCTTCAAAGCTAACCAGGAATAACTAAAATCTGTGCTAGTCAAAATATGTTGTTAATATCAATAAAACTATTTTTTTAATGCCCACCAAGTGGTAACTGGACAATACAATACAATACTAGTACTCAATTAACATCAATAGGGAATTCCTATTTTTATTATATTATTATTTAAAATTGTGTTTAATTTAATGAACAACGGTACCATACTTTCTTTCATTGTGTCTGTGTAACTCCAGGAAAACTTAAAGTGAGCAGTGTGAACCGCCATGTTGATGTCCCTGTGACGTCACGATACTGTACATTTTAATGTACGTAACACACAAACGACAGCAACATACGTTCAAGTCATGAAATTGCGATAAATGAAGTAGTTTATGTGGTAAAATCGAGTATGGCTTGAATTCGGAAGAGTATAAATATGGATGGTAGTAATTTGCACATCAATAAAATGCAATTTACTCGGAGTAAAATCTTAATTTTAGCGCCATCTGATAAATCAATGCGGACTGCATGGTTTAAGCTTCAAGAAGAGTCTTAATAGGCGATGCTATTAACAACAAAAATACAGTATACGTATGTAATGCTGTATTTTGTACAAAATGACATGGTTAGCATAAAATAAATACATTATTTTTTAAGTTAAAAATAAACAAACTCAAACCTATAACTGGAATGTCGCAATGTGTGAGAGCTAGGCCTACTAATACAATGCTGTCTTCATTCCTTTAAAATCAAATCACGTGAAATAAATCTTCGTTGTTGGCTACCAAATCTACAACCACGCATGCCCAAACAACGGGTGAATTCCCCGAATTAACTTTTATCTAACCAGGTTCACTAAATCTGATTAGTTTTTTTAAGTCATTGAAAAATTCCAACATACACAATTGTGCCTGGCGTGCGACGGCTACCCAAAACAAGTAAGATTACGTCATAAATGTGTTCGCCAATAAAAAAGAGTTTTAAACGTTCGTAGCGGCGTTTGAAAATACACTAGACCCCCGATTTTACGAATACTCACGGTTCCTCTCATCGCATTCGTAAAATCGCTATCTTCGTAAATTCGATAGCGGCTTATTTTTGCCCCCCCCCCCCCCCCCCCCCCCTTTTCACTAACAGAAAATTTTAAAATTGCATTTTTCTGCAAAGTGTCTCTAGGCCCCGACTTCCGTAGCGTTTTGCGGGAAATTAATTAACATAATAATGTAAACATAAATTGATATCAGTAGCCAGACGTTACACTGTTGAGCGGTAGATATGACCGACCCTTGACCCCAAAAAATGAGAAAATCGAGATTCCGAGTGTCCTCTCTAGCGAATAGTCCGACTCCCGTAGCATTTAACGGAAAAATAAAGCACGAGATAGTTTAAATATAAATTTATATCAATAGTCAGAAGTCTTATGATCAAATGAGCACCGCTAAACAATAGATATGACCAATCCTTTTCCTAAAAAAAATTAGAAAATAGAGATTCCGAGTGTCTTCTCTCGAGCGAATAGTCCGACTCCCGTAGCATTTAACGGAAAAATAAAGCAAGAGATAGTTTGAATATAAATTTATATCAATAGTCAGACGTCTTATGATCAAATGAACACCGCTAAACAATAGATACGACCAATCCTTTTCCTAAAAAAAATGAGAAAATCGAGATTCCGAGTGTCTTCTCTCGAGCGAATAGACCGACTTCCGTAGCATTTAACGGAAAAATAATGCAAGTGATAGTTGAAATATAAATTTATATCAATAGGCAGACATCTTACGGTCAAAAGAACACCGCTAAACAATAGATATGATTGACCTTTGTCCTAAAAAAAAGAGAAAACCGAGCTGTCGAGTACCTTCTCACGACCGAATACCCCGATTTGCGTAGCGTTTAATGGAAAGAAAAAAAAAAGTAGGCATTCCTTACTAGTAAAATGCCCGTGTAAATTATTCACCAAAGAAAGAAGGAATATCCAGATGTATTTATTCATTGCGCAGTTTTATATAACGTACGTAACGTAAAAACATTTCCTCGACGTTGTTGATGAATTGTACGAGAATGTAGATACTAGTAGCGTGCAGAGTGGACAGATAGCGCAACTGTACGAACGTTCACAAGATGGCAGATAGATAGTGGCACCGTAGCATATATCGACGTTGTTCCAAAAACGCCATTTCGTGACGTTCTTACCTAAAATCGTCGAGAATTACATGTATAAGTGATAGAAAATAATCACTTTCACGGTCAGTATATGCGGTAAAAATAAATTAGGAGTTCCGGGATTACGTAATACACAAACGCCTATTTATTTTCCAAGTTCAACATACCCACAGACAAATGTTTCTACACTTGGAAAATAGGTAGCGCAGACTACTAGCGCTATTATCGTGATCGTGCTCACTTGTAAAACCCACGTTTTACGACACGCAGTACCGCATTGTTTAAGCAAATTATGCGCCAAGTTAATTGTTTTAAGTACGTATGGTGTTAACGCAATAAAGAAAAATATCACGCTATTATTTATAGGGTTCGTGTAAAAAAGTAAACTCATTTGGCGCGAGACGAGAGAGATATAAAACGTTGTAAAACAGCCTAGAAGGCGGCTGTACTATAGTTAAATGAGCATATGCGCATGCGCTGGAACATTGCGTATATAGTACGACCTCAATATAGATCCTAATACGCCGTAGTTTGAGACAGGCCGGCCGGCTTGGCACAGCCACCGCCGCGCGGTTTTCGAACTGTCACTGCCATATTTTTTAACGGATTTTCGCTATTTTTGTTTTATTTTTAATATTGTGACTTACAAGGTAATAACTGCAACACTACAATTCATATTTTAATGCAGTGAATTAGATACAGCATGTTTTATTCATTGTCAACGTAATTCCTTACAATTTTTTTTGTCATATAATTTTGTTATTTTTTAGGGTTCCTGAGATTGTATTCGTAGAATCGCTACCTTCGTTAAATCCAGGGTTCGTAAAATCGGGGGTCTAGTGTACAGTAGAGCCCCAATTTAGTGAACTCGGGAATAACGAAAACAGCGATTTAACTAAAGGATTTTCAGTAACCTTAAAAATATAACAAAAAAAGTATTAAATAACCATGTGACTTTGATAAAATGGAATATTAATTGTAATTTAAGTCCTTTAAAAATACTAGCACCGGACCGCAGTATGTTCTTATTTTCAGTAGAAAAACTTAAACCATCAGTCGAGAAACGAAAATAAATCCGTTAAAATTTGTTGAAAACATTGGCCGCAGGAATGATTTTGAGATACGCATGTGCTGGCACGGCAGAGCGAGCGCCACTGTGTTGCATAACAAGCGCGCGCGTAGATCCTCATCCTGGCAGCTAGCGAGTGAATAAGCATCTAGGTACCCGTCTCCACAGCACGGCGATGGACAACGCTGGAACCAATTCATAGATAGTCCTTCGCGTCTCCGTTAGAATGTGCTGCAGGGCAGTGTGCAGCGTTATTATTCACACTCGCGTCCCGTGATAAAACAAGCGAGTTTATAAAAAATTACATAATGTTATTTATGCAGACTTTTTAGAACGAATTTATTGCCGTGAACGTAAATAATTTGTTTCTCCGATGCTAAAAAATGCTCGAGTGCAAGGTATTTTTAGCTAGCAAACAAACGAGTTTGTTTCACGAGCGCGGCTTGCATACAAGCTATAATGGCCGCCGCTGCGCGTATTTAATTATTATTTTACCATTTCCTCGCAAGTTTTTAATCCAGTTTTCCTTGCAGTTTTATTTTTTTACAACTTTTCATGGGAATTTCCTTAATTTTGTTGGTGGATCAGGCGGGAGATAGACGAAAAGATTGACGGCTCGGCAGTGTTAGGCAGCACGTCTCACGTGTTGATGGCGCGCGCTAGGACGGCCTAACTCACCATGCGCACGCTCGCCGAGCGTTGCACTCAAAGTTTTTGAAGTTTTATCGCAGATTTTTTTTCTTTTTACAGTTGTGGCTTACCAGTTGACGGTAAATGTGTTTTGTTATTGTTTTGAGCCAATATACTTGTTTTAAAATTACCTTAAATTCTGATGAAACATGCCCGAGGATTTAACAATTTTTTTGTTGTAAGTGGGGGAGGGGGGGTGTGATGAAGTTGGATTTAATGAAACATCGATTTAGAGTAAACATTTTCGGGTCCCATGGCATTTCGTTAAATCAAGGTTCTACTGTATGGTATTTTTAAATCTGAATAATTCGAAAATTACAATGTTCACGGAGCTATTTCTTTGCTTGGCTGCATTTAGTGCTGAAATAATTCGGAAGATTAAGAAAAATATTTAATGCTTTTTCTAGGAATTTTCCCTATTAAGGCAAGAGTTGTAGTGCAACAATGCCTTAACTTTAAATGTAAATGGTTATATTTCTTCCTCTAAACGTGCTGGTTTTCTGAAGATCAGAGCTGCAGGTGGCTCAATTTGCACGAGTCATGTCTGCTATGAAACATCATTACACACACCCATTTTCTGTAGGATAATGTTTTCTGATTTTCATCAATTTTTATATAGTCATTTTGGTATCATTTTTACTATATTTTATTACATTTTTTCATTAAGTTAGCTAATTAACACAATAACAAAGTTTCAGCAGTAATGATAGTGTGCAAAGTATCTTACTGTACTTTAGCTCAGAACATAAAAATTATTTTATTTCTACAGATATGTTGGCTTGCATACCACAGAAATACATATGAATGTAATAGGAAAAACCAGTGTATCAAATGATAGCCTATTAGTTAACAGAATAACTTATTATTTTGTCTAGTCATAAAGTGTACATTTTGCAGTCGGAAGGGGCAGAAAAATACTTAGCTTGTATTGACCATTGAACATCATTTCTTGTAAATAACAATTTAAAACTGTCAGTGAACTTCATTTACATTCTGTTTTACAAAATAGGGATGTTATTAATTTTTTACTGAACATAAGCATGCAGTAGAGTAAAACAACTGTGAACAACTTTATCACCTTGAACGTTTTTACTTGTGTTTCGCCTACGTTTCCATTTAAGAACGCAATAATTTCCCCCTCCTTTCAATTTTTTTTTTGCTGCAAATAAAATTCTCATACTAGATTTTATCTTTTTTTTTTTTATCATTCATTCCTTGCAATTTAAACAATAAATTAAGAAAATTTAGTACATGTGTAATTTTCAAGACATCAATACTGACATATTGTACGCCATAACTACTTTACAAACGTAAAATGCATTATTCTTAATCATTTTGCCATGATGAAAGCTATATTTATCTTGCCATAACCTATTGTAGACAAAAATAGTCTGATAGCACCCAATAATACAATAAACAAACACACATCACTTAACATTAAAAAACAGCCATTTTCACGTTTGCTACAATATTCTTGAAACTCACTTTCATGCTCAAAAATCAATTTTGTCAATAATACAATTAATATGTCTAAACAAAGACATTTACATGTTAAAATTGCTTCTTGATCTTGGATGTGCAACATATAGCTAGCCAGGCAGCCAACTCTAATATATGAGAGTTATAACTTCACTGTCCTTAGTCAATGACATAACATTATGAACGAGTATCTGTCAGCATGACTGAAGAACTGATCTGAACTGACCTGGGCACATATGTTACTGAAGTACTGCTCAGCGTTGAGCGTATGCACGTGCGTGATGAGCCGAGCCACTGTGTCCTGTTTGCTCCAGTCGCTCATAGTGTCCGGGCTGGAGTCCAGGATAGCGGCCATGAGAGCACCAACCCCTCCCGGCCTCGTCAGGCAGTAAACCAACTGCTGAACGCAGACACGCTTCAGCCACGATGGCGGTGGTACCCGAGCTATCCCCTACGGCACGACAATGCACTCTATAAACAACAAACGCCATTGTGCTTTTCCATGAAACATGTAACAGCTGAAATTAGAAAAAGCATACACAGAACACAGACCTGATTTCATGATTCAATTAGCTCAACAAACGCAGCACCCCAGAACTTTGACTAACATCAAACAACACAACAAAGCCCAACTACAGTAAAACTCTGTTAAAAAGTTTCTGAAAGGACTGAAAAATTCGAACTTATTAACAGGAAAAAACTTCATAAAAGGGTAAATTTACTATTGCAGTAATGGAATAGGTAAATATAATTCAAACTTATTATAGGGGAAAACTTTTTAAGTAGTAAATTCTTAACAGAGTTTTACTCTATCTACATTCCTGACAAATTATAAAGAAAAAATAAACAGAATGACTGTAAAAAGTAAGTTAAAAACTGGAATTAATAATGTATATCAGAAATATTATAGAAACATGGAAACACCGACTATTGAGGAACGTATGGTGTACTGAGGCACTCACGACAACTTCAGGAGAACCACGCAAGAGCAGCAGCTCACGAATGATGTACGGCTGATACACCTGGGCCACAAACGACAGGAAGCACTTCTGGAACTGCTTGCGCTCTGCTTGCAGCTTGTCCCACTGCTCCTTCTCACGGCCGCCCGTCTCCCCACCCTCTGGCTTCTTGAGCGGCACGAAGCTGAGCTGGGCTAGAGCCGCCATTAGGTCGCCCAGGTGCTGAGCCATAACGAGGCTGTGCAGTGCGGGCTGTTCACAGCACGCTACCAGGCCGCGGGTCACACTTGACAACCGCTCGTACTTCTGCAACCATCACACCCAGCCATAAGTCATCACTATACTGCACGTACTACACAATCATGATCCACACCCTGAAACTTCTTTATATTTATTTCATAAAAAATCCTCCTTTCAATCCTATAAATGGTCAAATTTACCAAAGGATATGGAAGTAGTCACGTTATACAAAGTAAATACAGTATACAAATAATACAACACTAAACCAAAATAGAATAATATTAACTATAGTCAAAGTAGTAAAAAATAGAACTCATAGTACAATAACAGACACAGAAGAAGCAATAAAACTTAAAGAAGCAAACATTATTTTTGTAAGCTATAATAAAACATTAACTATCACAGAAATAGTTTAAACTATAACAACACATAACTGAAACTAGAACAAGAATTTGATTGTTTTATTACGTCATTCTTTACGATAAAAATTCATCTACTACATAAAAATTTTCAGCTTTAAGAAAGGGCTTGTCTGACAACACAGACATTTCTTTTTTAATAGTAATCACTGTTTCTAGAGAAGTACCTGCAGTTCAATTTTACCAGATGTGACGTACAGGCCTACTTTCGTATTTCTTACCACAGACAAAATTTTTCTTCAGAAAGAAAAATAAAATTAAATAGTATGACCACAGAAAAAGTAAACATTTGATGAAATAGGCAGGAAAGAGATCATAAGGAAAGCCAAGAATAAAGACAACTGCAGAGATGAAGGAGATTTGGATATACAGTACACAGAAAAAAAAAATGTGTAAAGTGACAACAGTCCTCTAGTTAACAAAGCCAGCTACTGGCAGGTAGTACTAAAAAGTGGAAAAATAAACCGTTGAATCCAATTAATACATTCTAACTCACACAAACTCGGGCACATTCAGATTATAAGAACTACGGATCAATCAAAATCTTTCCAATACTACAGTAGCAAGAAAGAAAATCTTAGTCCGACATACTTTGGCCATGACCATAGTCGTAGAAGAACAGGTCTGGACACTCGCCTATCTACCAACGTATTTTACTTGACCCCCTTGTTGTTTGGCTGCAGTTCACCAAGTTACCGAGAATGTTCTACATCTTTGGCGTTGCAGTCAGGGCGGTCGGGCTCAAACTCCGCCCACTTATTTCCATTGTTAACACTATAAAGTAAATAAAGATTGCTGGAGCCATGCCTTATAATTGTGAGCGAAATTGTAACCAAAAAAAGTATTTCATAAATTGATAAAAAATACGTTTTGATAAATTGTTTATCTTAGTGGGTGGGAAGTGGGCAGAGTTTGAGTCCGACCACCCTGATTGCAGCGCCAAAGACGTATAGAATTATCGTGTACTTAGCGAACTGCAGCCAAACAACAAGGGGTCAAGTTTTTAGGCAAGTGTCCAGACCTGTTCTTCTACGGCTGTTGCCATGACACAAAAAAAATCACAGACGACATGAATAAATCTCAATTATTTTTTCTGTGTATTACCAGATACATAGTTTTGCCATTGTATTATTACATCGTCCATGAGTTTCCCTCAATCCAAACACTTATTCTGACTATACAAAAGTTGAGCTTAAAGCCACTAATTTTCAAATTGTTCAGTTAAAACTAGGTGTTTGCAAATGTTTACTGTTTCACTAACAAACTGTTTGGTGTAGCTAACATCTCATTTGAGAATTCCATTTTTTTTTTTTTTTTTTTTTTTTTTACAAATTTACAGCTGTTTCCATGAAATAAGTTTCCTCTGCCATAAGTGGTTCTTGAAAAAACACACTCAGCTGACTCATACTGTACAGTTTATCAAAATTAAAAATATTTTACTGTAGAAATTTGTACACATGATGGGCTTAGAACTGTCAAAATTGTTTTCTTACACGAGATAAAACTATACAGCAAATTATGAAAAAGCAGTTTCTTGTCGTAAAGCCTTAATTGAAGATGCAAGTGGATGAATGGGTTATGTTACAATTGAAAGAAAATCCTGTTTGATCCATGAATGAAGATATTATGTAGGTACTGTAAGGCGGTTCACTTACCACTTAGGCCTTTATTGTTTCCTTTATTTTATTATTTTTGTTTATTTCCTTATGTTTGATTTATTGAATTTGTTATTATCTATTTAATTATTTTCAGGTATTGTTGACAGGAATTATGTTACATTATCAGACATAGTTACAACAAACTTTGTCACTTTTCTCACAACATTGAAATTGTAACATAACACCGTCCTCCACTTGCATCTTCCATTATTATTCAAACACGTGAGCACATAATTTTTTATTTTTACTTTATGAACATCACAATAAAAATATAAACAGTAATGTATCTAACATTCCATCAGTGTGACACTTTATGACCAAAAGATACTAATAAACTATTTCAACGAGTTTGTTGAATGTTGCTGTGAAGCTGAAGAGCAACCACAAAAAGCAGAGCTGTGAAATAATGTATGTTTAAGTAACTCTGAACTTGCTACAGAACTATGGTAGTACTGACCTCCAAAACAAGGAGCTCCTCCTCTTTCAAGTTCTGTGCGCTGGTGCACCTGGCAGCCAGAGAGATACCCACTCCAGGGAGCAGGCTCGGCAGCAGACCTATAGACACCACGAACTGCAGGCAGGTACGTATCAGCTTCTGCTGTGCGACGCTCAGAGTGTCTGGGGGAGGTTGCTGCTGCTGCTGTTGTTGTTGTTTCGGCCGCTCTTTGCCTACATCTTTGCTCTCCACCCTCACCCGCTGGTTCATGGCCTTCTTCAGCTGCAGCAGGACGTGCAGGGACACACACACAAATCGCCATCTGGAATCATGCAGCAATACTTCACTGCCGGCTTCGAGAATATATCCTCATGGCTAGCATGTTGAGATCTATCATTGCAGAGTCCGTTACAACTTTCATTACGACAGGAGCATCACTAATAAATGTGACTTTCTGCAAGTGTTGGTCTCTTGTGATAAATGTTTGGTGTTGTATAACAAGTTGATTAACAGCTAACAGCAACTATTTTTTCATGTACTTTATAAGAAATTTTCTTCTATTTCACATTGCACAAATCTCATATTTTTTCTACGGCCACAGTTTATGATACAGACACTTACATACTGTGGGACACAGATGACGTTTGAAAAAATAGTATAGAAAGGTTTCCTGTCATAGCTTCTAAGCCATTATAGATATGGCAAGTCTGTGGCCAAATTTGAATTCTGTAAGAAATTCGACATAAGGGACTGTGTTCCTTTTCTAATACATTGCTACATCAATGAAATACAAAGCTTGGAAGTGCACATGCTGACCAATTAATACTGCGGTGACTGTAAATTTGGATTTTTATGGCCTTTGGACAATTTTTCATCAAAATGAAAAAAAAAAAAGGGGGGTTTCAATTTCATTTTTTGCTCAATGAACTGACCTGGACTGATGTGAACACTTGATCAATCTTTATACATATTCCACTACAGGCATGTCCTGTGCCTGAAACCATGCCCCCACAATGAAACCATTAAAGTGATCAATATATTTATAAAAATGAGTGGGTATATAAACACAATTCCACTATGTTCTACTTACCTGTATCAAGTTATCAATTAAAAGAATAACTATTAAAATATTTGACACAAAAAGGCATGGATAGGTAACTATGTAATGTACTTTACAGTAAGAACCTCAAATTGTCCACAGATAACAGAGCAATATAAAATATATTGTAAATTATTATAACTATACTGCAGCAAAACATTTCCATGACTGATAATATTCACCTTCAAAAGATAATGTGGCACATAATTGAAAAAGAAACTGGTAATCATGCTCATTAAGGGCGCTGCCTACCTCCGAGCCCTGGTGGAGAAAGAATAGGGTTTTACATGTTAAATTATTTTCAATGACACTCGGTCACCTTTTGTGATATTGCTTCCGGACAAAAACCATTTTCTGCATCGAGAAAAGGAGAATATTGCTACGCAAATAAAATTGCAGAAAATAAATTATGGATAGCCATTTTCGCGTGTTTTTTCTGTGTAAAAATGATTTTTTGCCCACAATTTTCAGGGTATTGAAAAAAACTGCGTACAGGGTCCATAGCAATGTACGCGGCACCGAGACGAACAAAAAAGTCAGTGGTGGCATACATGTAACTTTAACCGTTACTGAGCCAGGTGGAAAATCATTTAACCTGTAAAACCCTATGCTTGCTCCCACCGTGGCTTCAAGGTAGGCAGCGCCCTTAAGATTTTAAAATTGATATTGAAGTTAATTAACAGAAAGATTAACTCATAACAGATCGTAAAGAGATGTGGTTAGTTTCAACAAATATTTTTTACACTTTATTTATTTCAATAGGGCAGTTGAACAGTTGTCAGTTGTAAACCAGTCTCATTACCTACTGTTGCTAAAATTTTCGATAAAGTAATATTTAACAGAGAATCGTTGATCACTTATCTGGCTACACACATTGAAATTCGCCAAATTTAGATTTTAAAAAAATTTCAAGTAAATTACTGCACGTGTTATACAACCTTAATAAAAGTAAGTATAACATGTAAGTCTTTTGTGATCTAACAAAAGACTTTGTGTAAATCATGAAATAAGTGCTGTAAGTATTGAAAAAATGTCTCTTTATTGTGATATTGATGAACAGATGTAATTTAAACAGTAGGTTTGATGAGAAGAAATGTCATTGTAGATAGAACGTGAGGTAGTGTATTAAGATAAGGCCTAGACTGGCAACATTACACGCATATTCTCTTTTACGCGAAACCACTTAACTTATTCATTATATATTTATCTACGAAAAGAACACACACTTCAAAATATTCTTCTACGTTTACAAAATTTCAGCACGCTTGTTAAAAACATAATTTCCAGGCCTCTCAAAATGGCTAAAATAAGGTTTTTACAATATTGTGTAACTCCGAAAATATTACCTGAATTCATAAAGTGCAAAGTGAGAGGCATGTGTTGGTCTTTACTTCATACTATTCAAAAATAAAAAGGTTGTGGTCACCACTTAAGTGGGCTGCAGCGTGGAATCTGATCTTACCAATCCTTTTGGAGATGTTCCATGGGCTAGACATATATAAACCCTGTGATGCTGAGTAGCAATAAAAAAACAAGCAGCTTGAAAGAATTTGTGAACATAATAAAAAATTTTGGAAATATGTTTCCACTGAAAGAAAACAAGAAAACTGAAGGTTAAAAAAAATTTAATTATATGTTAATCCCCAACACTAATAGAAGTAATTACTTTGCTACCTCCTCACAACAATCTGACTCTTCTACGTAGTAAAAACACTTAATTGGGTTCTCAATATCTTGAATTTGAAACTTGATAACATATATTTAAATTTGGTTTGCACCATGCTAAAGCTCAGTTCATACGGTAGAGTATAAGCACTCTGCATCATATACCTCTGGGGAATGTTTAATTCAATAATGTTTGTAGAAAAGTCAGTGACACTAATTACACAAAATTGTGCTCCAATATGCCAATTCAAATTAATTTCAGTTCAAAAATTACTTTTTAAAAAACACAGTTACTGAACATGCTAAGGTAGCTACAAAAATTAGTTTCAACATTATAGGGGTGGTGAATCAAAAGTTAGATAAGGACATATCCAAGGATGCAGTTCATAAAATAAATGACATCTTGTTAAGATCTGCATCGTCGAAGAATTCAGGTTCACTTTAAAACAGATTAAAGAAAAATGCCTCCTGTCAAACTGGCCAAAACTAATTACGGGCGCAGTCTACCACAATTTTCGTCACCATTTCTTTATTTTTTATTTGTACCAGATATTTTTTTTCTTATGTTAGACACAAAATGCGACTAAATTTGGCTCTTATGAAATTTTTTTATCTCTCATAGTTTACGCGTAATGGCTATTAAAGTCATATTTTGCATGTTTCTGTTTTAACAACTACACTAAAACCAACTGATATACGAAACTCAAAAAAATCAGTGAATAAAGACATCGCAGGTTACAATGTCATGCTCATAAAAATAAAGAATAAAAATTATTTGTATTTTTTTCTAATTACTGAATTTTTAAAATTTTTATTTTTAGTTTTAGCATTTTTTTAAATTCAAATAATTTGTATTCTTTAATTTTATGAGCATGACATTGTAACCTGCGATCTCTTTAGCCATTGTGATTTTTTTGAGTTTTTATAACAGTTGGTTTTAGTGTAGTAGTTAAAATGGAAACATACAAAATATGACCTAAACAAGCCATTACGCGAAAACTATGAGATATAAAAAAATTTCATAAGACCCAAATTTAGTCACAATTTGTGTCTAAAATAAGAAAAAAAATAACTCGTACAAATTAAAAAATGGTGATGAAAATTGCAGTAGACAGCGCCCTTAACACTTGCACTTTCTGTAATTTCACCTCTCCCAAAGCAAATTATCTTTAGGATCGCAGTAGATTTTTCCCTTGCACCAAATTTTCTAAAGGAAGACCTACTGTGTCCATCTTCATCGCACAGGAGACAAAAACAGAAGAGGACAGTTCAAAAATATTGCACAGCAATTAAAATTTAGGCCCCAGGTTGGACGGCAAAATCTTTGATGAGAAGAAATGTGATTGTAGATAGAATGTTAGAATGTAAGGTAGTTTATATAAAAATTGAAAATTACTGAATTTAAACATTACTGTCCAGGTGAGGTTAAAAACCAAAAATAATTATATAATTTAACATTAAAGTCCAAATAAAAATATTAAAATATAAAGTACACAACTAAAAATCTACCTAAGCAAACTATCCTATCATTCCATTACATAGGTTACAACACGTTAGTAATGATGTAGAAACAAAAATGGAATGCCAAATGGTACAATTAATTCAGGAACAGCTTCTTTATATTATGGATGTAAACAATCAGCAGAAACATAAAGGTCAAAATGGAACTCCTTGCAGACAATAAAAGTCTTCTGACCAGTGCTAATTCAGTCTTAAGTGTCAGCGTAAACAACCAAAATTGTTCTTCATAAACTCGGCTAACATTAAATATACCTAGATAAAACTAACATCATATAATTTTCTTCAAAATTTAACTTTTCGAACAAACAGGCAATGCAAATAAAAGATATACGAATACAAGAAGTGAGATGATTACGTTCTTAGGAACCTCATGTATGCCACTTTAAATTACAGTACAAACAACACGTATCTGCAATAGAAAAAAACCAAGTGAAGCATGTTTTACTTTGTAAACGATGGTCAATTTCTTCGTAAAGTTATGTATCACTCAAGACTTTCATTCAATTGCATACTTTGAGATGTAACTACTGAAGATGTTCCATTGATGCAGACATTAAACTAATGTGGGTTCAATACAAAGACATTCAGCTGCACTTATCATTACGTTTCCTTAAGAATTTTCAACACCCATACTAACTCAAATAATATGCCATCTGCTCCCAGGGTACGAAACAACCTATTCCCCAGAAATGAATTGTATACAGCAGCAAGAATATTTAACAAACTACCGATTAATGTTATGTTTTATGTCTTAAATACAAAATTATTTAAGAAGAAAACTAAGAAATATTTGATGGCAAGATATTTTTGCTGTAAAGAGGAATTTAGGACAGCTAAATTGTTATATTCGTGATTGTATATTTTGTAACTTATGTATTTAAGGATGTGACAGCCCAGTAGCTTACCAACAGATTGGACTCAATGTAATCAAAATAAAATTTTATGTATCCAAGCCCTAGTACATCTACACTTTTTTTTAATTTACTTTAAAAACTGTGCTTAAAACCACAGTGGGCACAGAGTCTATATAGTGTTAGCTCTGAGTACTTCATTGGTCCATACCGGTGGTGCATTGAATCTGACCTGGTACCTACACGTGGTGACCACTGGGTAGCGTTCCTTTTATTGCTGAAGGAACAGCCAAAACAAGGCAACAGTGTGCATCCAGTGGTGAACTTTAGCAAGTCGCATATAAGTGAGTTCCTCTTGCCTGCTGGCAAGAGAGTCCGTTGGACACAAATTAGCCTTTGTGTGTTATTTTGTTATTATAAAGATGGCGTTTGCGTGTTGCTACTGTGACAGTGCCTTCAGCAAACAATCTGGGGCTTCCCAGCATGAGCGGAGAGGGCACCCCTAGCCGATACAACCAGGCACTCCTTGATCCGGCACGGTCACAGGCTTTGTGGTCGGCCAAGGAGTTAAACATCTTAGTGAGCGAAGAACTAGCACTTTCAGCCAGAGATTTGAAGCAGAAATGAAAATAACACAATTATTGTTCAACTGGTTTTATATTTGAAGAATGTTCAAATGTGTAATGTTTAATAGATGTTTGAAACTGAACAAATAAATCTTATGAATTTGTTGTCCTTTAGAAATATTTTGGCACCAGTATTTCTAATTAAAATGGCAAAATTAAATGTAAGACAAATAACGCAAAATACTAAAAAGAAAACTCAAATAAAATGGAAAATACTTTTATAAGTCTGTTTTGTGGTTACTGGACCTACATCAGAAGTTAAACATAACAATAAGGTGGTTAAAGGAAAATAATACTGAATCCCAAACTCCATGATTATGTCATGTTAAAATTAAAAGAAATACTAAACAGTGGTTAAGCCTAGTTAAAAATCAAAAAGTAATAATTGCAAAATTTTGAAAACTTTAGTAAACATTATTTACAAATATTTATAAATAAAAACTAAGTTTTTTAACAAATTAAATTTTTACGTGTACTATTACAGTACACAGTAATTGGGGGCTGTAAGTGGATGAAGTGTAGGCTCGTAAGTGAAAACCTCTAGGACTTGTTACATACTTAAATTAAATTTTAAAAAAATCCTTATTAAGAAAATTTAGCAGCATTAGTTACTTTCATTGACACAAAATGTTTTGCCAATAGCATATCATTCCTGACTGTTCAGTGATTGTGATGGCCTACCAGAGCGACTTTGTTATTGCACGTAAGATATTCTCATATTGGCTATTTTTTTGTTCAACAGCAAGTACCTATAACGTTATTACTCTTAAAATTTCACAAAAAAAGATAATAAAACCTGTAATTATAAAAATAACATAGCCTACTACAGATGTGAGCACTATAACATTATACACTCTAAATAGATAACGCGTATGTCGTTACTTATTAACATACATCCAATCCACGCTAGATCATAGACGTCAGCAGTTTTCAGTATTGTCAAAAGTTCGCAGTCTGGTGCTATGCTTGATGACGTGATTAGAAGTACGTATACCTAGATTAGACGAAGTGAAATTGTTAACATGCAGTTGAATCAGGCACTATTTAATATAGCCTATGTTGCTCTTTCCTCGATGATCCTTTTTTTATTTTGTAGTGCTCTTTGGTATAAAAACTGCGAATGCAAAAATCCTGGTGGTTTTATGTACCCGGATGAGAGTATTTTGGTACCTGGTACAACACTCTGGAAACTGACATGTGTACCAAGAAAACTGGTACTATAGAGCATCTCATGCTTAGATTGCAGTACAGAGTTATATGGACATTCACTCTCTTTTCTCAATGCACTATAACTGCTGTTAGCACTGTCCTTGTTTCAGTGTGCGCTGTGCCAAAAATTCCAAAATGTTCACATTGTAACTTTGATTTTTAAATGTTTGTGTATTGTACAGAATCAAAATGTACATCGTAGAATATATTTGGCTCATTATTTACACCATTCGAAGGGGTTGAAAAATTCAAAAACAAAGATTTTGAATTTAACACAGTTTTAATGCATCCTTAAATACATCACATCATAACATAGGTACTAACGAAAAGCAAAATTGTCTCCAGATTTTCATGGTGTGTAATTTTGTATATCTGTACACTAACAAGAAATCTGAAGAGCAATTTTTTTTTCCTTATTTGTGCTGACTATTTTTTTTAACGTTATGTGTGTTTTACAACAAACTAAAACTTCAAAAAGTTGGTCACTGAGAAATTTTTTTTGTTATTGAAGTTAGATGGCGGATAGAAGTGAGGAAGTTGTACAAAATGAGCTAAATCTTGTTTATAGGTGTGAAATGTGTGGCGTATTATATCATGTGCTCGCCCTACAAACTAGACAGCTGAGTGTTGCTGGAAGTGTTGTCTGAAGAAAAAAAACAGTCCCGATATCTTTACTGACTATGAGGCTTTGTCTAGTAAGGTTACTAAATAAGATACAAGCTTCCTTTAGTAAGTAGTTTTCTTCGTCCCGTGTCAAACTGGTTCAAGAGTGAAACTACAGTGTCTTGCGGCCAAGCGATACATTGTGTATAATGACCAATTTCGAAATACAAATTCAGTGTGTGTTATTTTTTGTTAACATTTATTTGTATGGAAGACAAAACAACAAGACACAATATAGGTGAACAACAAGAAAGGGAGCGAAATATAATGGTGATCTCATTCTAGTATTTTTCACATGCCTACTGTTAAGGAAGCTTTACGAAAAACAGGGCTTTACGAAAAACAGGATGTTCCAAATGAACCATTTACGCCTGTAGGAAGAAACAACAGCAACACAGAATATTTTATTTAAACTATCTCACATTCTATCTACAATCACATTTCTTCTCATCAAAGATTTTGGTGCCCAACCTGGGGCATCCAAATTTTAATTGTTATGCAGTATTTTTGGCATACTTTTTTCGTCCGTACCGGCATAAGTCGTCTGTAGCATGCTAATACAAGTAATATCATTAGCTTGTATATATTCGCTACTACACTACTGCTGTTTTCATGTTGATTAGAACGTACACTGCATATACACCACGAACTCAGAGCTGACAAGACCACATTATATTTCGAGGCAAAAGATTCGAACTCCCAATCCAAGGCAATCAATGGGTGAACAAGCTGTTTAAAGACATGCATATTTGTTCTGGTAAAGACTGTATTACCCCACCCCCTTTCTCTGAACCCATCCATCACAAGACAAAGGCAAGCAGTAATTCACAAATAAAACACAGGCATCTGGAAATTCCTGTCCCAAGTAAGAAATTTAAGGCTGAGTTTAACACACAATTATGTGGTCAGTAAATAAGTGAAGTGTGGTTCGACTAAGCTGTTTGAAGAATAATTACTGTTTAACAGGGTTTGATTGACTATGACCAAAATTCTTTTCTCACATCATAATGGCAGGGCAAGTTCTAGAAGTAAAAAAAAAAGAACAAAGAAAAAAAACTACCCCATGCAAAGATTTCAAGGACATTCAAACGACTCACCTTACACTACTACTGTGGGACACTGGGCATTTAATGGACTTCAAAGTTGTCAGATTTGACAAGTTTTCAATCTTCAACTCCTTCAGTGCATTTCTCACATTAAGTTCTAAAATATCATTCAGCTCTCCTGTACTACCTACAAACACACACAAACAAAGGCATCTTAATGTTAGGTCAGAAAACAAACAGAAAATGTGAACTATGTTTGTCAAATTAATGAACAAACTGTTCACAGTAAGACACATCAATCATTAATCATATTTATCGTTCAATTATTTTTTTTTTGGCTTCAACAACATAACCTTTATTATGAAACCGTATATACATTCACATGCTACACGACAAAATTAGCTATGTATTCTGTTTTCTACAGAACTAAGGAATATGAAACCAGCACATATACTACACCTAGTAAATTAGTTAATGTATCAAAGTGTTAGTAAGATGAAAAATGACATAGACTACATATTAGAAGTAATTAGTATCTAGATTTGTTGGAATGTCATCTTTTTCACTCATTTATTCTTCTTAATTTTTTTAGCTGTATGTAAACACTAAATTTATCCGAGATGTTTTTTTTTTCAAGAGATTTTTTTTTGCTCTATATCTATTGTGTTGTTCTATGACTATTGTGTGTGTTTTGTTTTATCTCTATTGTCAGGAAGCTTTTTTTTAATTGTTGGAGAAAAAAAACGGAGAATAGTATGATGCAGGATGTAAAAAATGTATTTCTAGAAGTGAGAATAAAAGACTTTTTGGTATGAAAGTTACAAATATTTGAACAAGATTTATTATTTTAATTATGCCATAATTTTTTTAAAATAATTCTGCAATTAGGTTGTACACACAATCATGAAAATGTCTAGTAACTCATTATCCAACCTGCACAACAAATCTCATTGAACAGCATGAATTATTACCTAGCTTGACGTCGTACTTCCTGGCACACCTAGCCCAAACCATAACACACGTCCGCCCGAGCAGCAGCAACACGCCGGAGGCCTGTTCCACCTCGAGTCCCCCCCCCCTTATGGCCAATCCCTCTGTTCTCCTCACAGTGCAGTGTTTTCATAGTAAAAGGTGTGTGTGAGCCGGCCGGTCGTCAAGCTAAGGCATGTGTGAAATATATGCTCTGGAAAGGGAGCAGCCTGTGAGATGGACTACGGGGGGGGGGGGGAGGGGGGTGTTTATTTTTGTGTGTGACAAACTTGCTGGATGCTAGATGGAACAGCCGGCCGTAGGCCCGGCTCTTCCCAGAGCAACCCGCTCCCTTGCTTGCCGAGCTATGGGGAAGTTTTCTTTGAGACACAAAAATTACGTAAAGTAAAGCCAAGTACATATTGTTCTTTCAGGTTCCCTAGTGTTTTGTTTATTTTTTCAGTGCCATACAGCGAGTCCTTATAATTTATTAATGTTTGTTTAGGGTTACGTAATTCTCTCCACCCCCCACGTCACACCCAGGTATGTGATAAACACTTCATTTTAGGTTCTAAATTCTTAACATAAATTATAATTATTTTCTGGCACGCTGTGAATTGCTTGTGTGTTCTAGTTTTTAAGAAGAGTACATGAGTTGACCCCAGCCAGGGGGTAACGTAATTAATTAGCCAAGGAACTATCCGCCCTGAGATCGCTTGTGTTCTACCCCGTTCCCAGCCGGGCATGCTGGGATGGCGCCCTACTAAAATCAAATCTCGGACTCTCCACCTCAAAAATACTTTTCCGTCTATGTGCAACCCCCCCCCCCCCTTCCCTTCGGCGACAAGCTCACTAGCTGTGAAAGTGCAAACTATTTTTATCATAGGCCAGAGATTTCATTTTATATTCCTGTTTATGAGTATTCTAAAAGAATTAAAAGGCTAAAATAGACATTTTCAAACAGTTTTGGCTGTTAAATGTGGAGTGCACAAACTTCAGAATTTTCCTCAGGCTTTCATCACACTTTCCTATTCACCAGACATACACATTTGAAGCGCTTGGTAGGCGGCACCTAGGTGTAAAGAAGAATTGACGGAGATTTACATGTTAAATTACACTTGGTGGCACTCAGTACCTTTCACGATATCACTTTCCATAAAAGCCAATTTCTGCATCAAGAACAGCAGAATATTGGTAAACGAATACATAAAAAACAAGCTGGAAAAAATTTGTGTGTGCCTCTTTTAGCCATGAAATAACCTATCAACATTGAGTTAAGTGGGATTTAGTTTAAAATTATATTAAATAGCCTAGCTAATATACACCTAGGTTACATAAAAGATAAGTACTTTGGTTACTTTAAAATCCTCAAAATACCTACTGTATTTCTTAAGCATATTTCAGCTAGTTAGGGCTATTTTAAGTCAGTTAAGATTGTACTGAATTTTATAAAACCCTTCTGTGCCCACAATCCTAGGTTAGTATCTACATTGTAATGAAATTAAACAAAATTATTATACCGAATACGAAAATTCATAGCTTGCAAATGTGTTTACAACGACCAAGGAATTTTCAATTGTCTTGGTTTCTAATGTCAATTCACACTGAATTGTGTTGTATTGGGAGGATATTTGTTTATATTTTATGATTTCTAATCACTGTATATGCTTGTCTTCATTGCAGTTTTTTTTTAAGTGTAGTGTAAAACAGAGCTTTCGGAGCAAGACTACTAATACTGTGTACAGCACAAAAACTCAAAAATTTACTTCTCCAAAATATTGCTTTCAATTTAAGCTTTGTCACTATGAAAATGTATTTCATTGATGTAATATAACAGACAGTATTTCATTGATGTAATATAACAGACAGTATTTCATTGATGTAATATAACAGACAGTATTTCATTGATGTAATACAACAGACAAAAGTACAAGTACTTACAGTTGATACTTGTAAATAGGTACACACACATGAAGGGACGACACACATTTTTGCACGGAAGCGTGGCAGAGACGTTTCGCCAGTATTAAACTGGCTTCCTCGGGCGGCGAAACATGAGTGTCGTCCCTTCGTGTGTGTGTACCTATTTACAAGTATCAACTGTAAGTACTTGTACTGCTATCTGTTAATTTACTTTGTTAGCCTAGCAGCCTATTTCCCACCATTCTTATATTTAGCCTATTTCATTAATGTGGTTCAGCATGTCAGATCAAGAGAATTTACAGCAATTTTGATTATCCTATTTTTATTTTTATATATGTACCAGATATTATTTTTATGTTAGACATAAATAGTGACTAAATCTTGCTCTTATGAAATTTTTGTATACCTCATAGTTTTTGCGTAGTGACTCAAAAACATTATAAATTTGCATTTCACGTGTTTATGTATGTCACTAAAACAACTAATGTACCAAATTGACCAAATTCACAGTGAATAACAATGTTATAGGCTACAAGTTGACATAAAAACAAAAAATAAAAAAATTTTGTATTTTAACAAAAATGCTGAAATTTACAAAAAAATTTTAAAATTCAACCATTTTTTTAAGATACAAAAATAGTTTATTATTGTCTATGTCAACTTGTAGCTTACAACATGGTTAATCATTGTGAATTTTTTCAGTTTGGTATGTCGGTTTGTTTTAGTGAGTTTGTTTTAGTGCCATACATAAAACCATTGCATGCAAATTTTGATATGTAAAAACTACGAGCGATACAAAAATATCATAATTAAGCAAGATTTAGTCACAACTTAGGTCAATATCTCAAATAAGATTTTCAAAAACTAATACATAGGCCTATATAAAAATATGACGAAAATTACTGCACCTAGTGCACTTAAAAAGAAAGGAACAGACAATGACAAAAATATAGCCAATGATATAGTAACTCAATTAAATACCATATTAAAAAGAGTTTGCTTCTCACATTTACTAACTTTATCACGTAGTAAATTCCATACCTTCTTCGGTCTCACTGGCATGTAAATTACCACTTCCAAAACATCTGATTTGCCTCATTAAAACCTTTCCTTTGTACACTTCCTTCATCAGCCGACAGCTTCCCCCAACGTACCCCTTCATGCAAATCCTGGGTTAAATTGGAGTATGTTGTAGGCTGCGACATTTTATGCACACAATGTGGGAACACTGCACTGAGAAAGTCCCTCTCGTGCCCCACCCTACCGGTAGGTGTTATTTCATGTATGTTGCGTCGAGTAAACGTAGAATCACATTTGGACTGCTCAGGATTATAACCTGCACTCATAATATGCAGTTCAGAACAGTTAGTAGTAAGATACCTCTGTGGAGCGCAAGAGGGGACTTCACTAAAGTGCTATGTTGCCAAACTGTGCATGTGAAATGTCATTGTATAACAGTTTGCCACTAACATTTCCGTCTCTAATTTAGTCCAGGGTTTGCGAGGTGTGCTTATTATGTATTTGTTTCTGGACATATTGTACACCCAAATTCCTTCGTCACTGATGGTCAATAATTCCCTTTATCTCCAATAATCTGCTTCTCTCTTCTGTCTCTGCTACCCTTCATCCATCCCGCAGGTCTTTTTTTGTACCCTCTTCAAACTCACTTGACCACTGCCTTCATATAAAGATTACGCTGTGCTACCACCACATTTCAGCACTAGCCACGCCACAATGACATGGCCCAAGTGAGTTCCTTTATTTATTAATGAACAAAAGTGTTTATCTTCACTGCTGACCCCCTTCAGTACTCTTTTCAGCATTCCAAATTCCAAACTCTCATCTATCCTTTGATTTAGGCTACTCTCTGTATCTGTCTTGCCAACACAATATATTCCCGTAACAACCCCATGGTACTTGTACTGTGAAGAAAACCCTATCTCCTGCCTTTCCCATATTTCAAGTTCCCTACTCTTAACCATTTCTCCCATACAATTATCTTTAATTATTTTTTTCAAACCATCACCTACACTATTTTACAAAAACCGTTGGCGTGTACCTCACAAGTCTTACTCTATACCTATATTTGGTTGTTATTTCACAGTTGTTTCGAACAAAACCACAAACACAGTGGTTTTGTGAAGTCCGTCACTCACTGTATCGTGTTTATTCATCATTCTTTGGGCAACAAAATATATGAAATAATGAAATTTATTATTACTCCACTTGCAATTGGGCACTCGCCCAATGGAAGCTATAACTACTTCCTCAAACACTTACCAACACCCTCCTAAACTTCCAACCCAATTCGCCTTCACCGACTCCTCTGAAAGTAAATTCCACTCCCTCGCCAACTTCTTAAGCTTTAGCGATCACGTTCTGTTCTGATTCTCATAATAAGAACATTCTCATTCTTATTCCTTCAACTATACTCTGCCTTCCTTAATAGGCAGCCTAACTTAACCCATCCTGCCTCTCCAACCACCAACTTGTAGGTACATCCTGACCAACCTTTCCGCTCTTCTCCTTTCTTTCAAGTAGTTCCACCCCAATTCGTTTAACATCACTGATGGCCCAAAGTTCCCTTCATTCTCATCAGCCTGCCGTTGCCTACTCTAGTTATCCTTCACCCACCTTCCTTCCCTTCTTTGTATCGTCTCCAGCTCCTGTCCCTCCAATCCCACGTATGGGTTCTACTCTGCTGCTGCATACTTAACACTGGCCGTACCATTGTAATATATGCATTTTCGTTCAATGCACTGCTAAATTACTTAATAGCCTTCCCAGCATTCCTAAATGGGACACAATGCGATCATAAGATATTTACACATCAGAACTGAGGGGTCGATGCTAAGTACGCATCAGTTCATTGCGTAATTACTATTTTTAAGTCTATAGGCCTATTTATAAAAAATTTCAAAAATTAAAATTGCACAACATTATGGAATATTAAGTCACGTAACCTGCTTCAATTCATCGTTAAATACGCAATAATATAGTGTACGTCGGCTAATCATCGAACTAAAAAAAAATACCATCCAACACATACGAACTTAGCATTGCGATACAGCCGAAATTACCTAATAACATGACATGAAATCTTTATCAGATAATATACGTATCTTTTTGAGGGAACAAACAAAAAGCACAACTCATCAGGTTAACGAAGGACTAACTATAAATATACAAGTGATGGCGTAGTTACCTTGTTCAGCTGGCTTTACCAGAAGATTTAAAGCAGAAAACAAGCTTTTAACGGAAGTGTCACTTTGAACAGAGTTCACTTTAGCCAGATTATTCGACATAATTGAAATCAAACATTCAACGTTAGTTTACAACGCTACAACGTGACAACAACCTACTACCGTTTTACATTTTGTCACCATTTTACCACCACTACAGCCAACGTTATAAAACTAAATACTTCAACCAAAATTTATCGAATTTATGAAAGTAAAACTAAACAATTATTATGAAACCCAATTATCATAGTATAACACACATATAACTAAAAGATTTTTTAAGATTTAGACATTGTGTAAGCTCAAATTTATGCCACTTTTTTTTAAATACATCTTCAATAGCCTTAGGTTATATTGGCTAACTTGTGTATTCGGGGATTCAACATAAGCGAATCGTCTAATGTTTGTTTACAAAATGGGTGCATAATCTGCAGGTTGCAACCGAACGCAAATCAATGGGTTTTATAGGTTAAGTAGGAAAGAAATATAATTTCAGAAATAATGCAACGAGTTGTTACGATTTATGTTATTTTGGCAGGTGTGGTCGTCACTGCTTTAGGATTTATTCAAAAAGACTACTTTGATGAAGAACTGTTATTAAAACCATTGGACAGTGGACATGTGTACGCTTATTTTCAATTCACCACTTTATGGGATGTTGATCCCGACGTAACCACATGTGAGTACTTGAATTCTGTCCCTCAATGTAGCCAACTTAAACGTCCATTAAAAGTTATTGTCTTTAATCTTTTTGTGTGGGTCTGTAATTTCAGTTCATCACTGTCACTTGTTCCCACGCGCGTTGGGGGAAATTGTTGGACGATACAATGTACAAGAACTACACATTAGCCTCACAGAAGGTCTTTGGCGGTATGAGAACTGGGGCTATCCTGTCCTGGATGCTGCTCCGGGTGCAGAGCTGTGGGCGTGGTTCAGGGAAGATTCAGAAGAGTTAGTCAGATTTGTTTATATTTTGTACTAATTTTATTAATGCACACACACAGCTGTTCTGAGAATTATTTCTATCAGTTACGAAAATGAATGCAAGGGAAGCAACAACATGATAAAAATAATAACACTGCTTCCACAATTTTATTTACTTCCTGATACCTTTGATGAAGAAAGAAATGTATGATGTCACTCATGGCCTCTGTAATGTTATGTATTTTGTCGTTATTTTATCACATTTCCTCAATCTTCCCTCAAGACACAAGCAAATCCAGGCAAAAGTTATAAATGTTTTCTGCATCCTGATACCGCCAATGAAAACAAAGACTTCAGTCATGGTGTTGAGTATGGCACACATTTCATCACATCCTCTCTATCTTCTTTCAAGACACTGACAATGAATCTAGAAGAATTTCGAGGTTTTCAGATAGAGACAGAAAAAAATTTAATATTTCAATGTGGTATCTCAAAGTAACAGAAAGAGTGGAAGGGTTTTTTTTTTATCAGCATTCCAGTAGATCTTGAATGAGCAGCTGCTCTAAGGTGTAGAACTTGTCAATTCAATATCATATTACAGAACATGTTACATACACAAAAAACATATCCAACAATATAGGTACAATTTTGTGTGAATACATTTACGGATAAACACATACAGCTACACATACTTTTAAACATGTGAATCTGTGCAAGTAAACATATACATACATATCCATACACACAAATTCAGATAAGTAAGGTTCACAATTTAAGAGTTCAAGAATTCGTCTACAGGATAAAATGTTTTTGAAATTAGATATTCCTTTAATACCAGTTTGAATTGTTTATCTTTACTTCTGCACAGGTTTTTTTAAATTTAATAGAAGTTTATTGAATAATTTCAGTGATGTAACATAAATGCCTTTCAATTGTAGAGTAGATTTTATCTGAGGCATGTGTAAGTCATCCCTTATTCTAGTACTGTATCATGATGATGTATTTATGTATTGGGATTAAAGATGTAGATATTTTTATTTAGGAAAATTAAAGAAGAATAAATATATTGGCTAGGTAATGAAAATATACGGTGTTTTTGAATAATGGTTTACACGAATCCCTATATTTACAATTACTTATAATTCTTATTGCCTTTTTCTGAATAATAAACACCCTTGTGGCATCTGAGCTGTTTCCCCATATGCCATATTGCATTAGTGAGTGAAAATACCCAAAATACATTAGTTTCATTACATTACCTTCTGTTTTCCCAGCCATGCAGCAGAGAGCAAAACACGCTGAGGTTAATTTTTTACATAATATATCAATATGATTTTTCCAGTTTATTTTTTCGTCAATTAATAACCCAAGAAATTTTGAATTTTGGGACTGATTTAAATCTTCATTGTAGCAGGAAATATTTACATCTTCATGAATTTTATTTCTAGTTATAAATTTAACAAAGTTTTTTTTTTTTTTTAATTTAAGGTTAATTTATTTGCGTTGAACCAAGTACTTAATTTTATAAGGATATTTTCAGCTGCTTCTTTTAGGAGGGTTTGAGACACATTTTCTATAACAATACTAGTGTCGTCAGCAAAAAGAATGGCAGAAGCTTTTTCATTTAGTATGCCTGGTAAATCATTGATATAAAGAAGAAACAATAAAGGTCCCAACACTGACCCTTGTGGAACACCGTGTTTTATATTTCCTGTCTCCGAAATGAACTTTTTTTTCGTTTGATGATCTTTTAATGTTACATTTTGTTGTCTTGAATTTAAATATAAAATTAGCAATTTTTGTAAATGATCATCAATGCCATAGAATTTCAACTTTTTAAGTAATATGCCATGGTTTACACAGTCAAAGGCTATACCAAACAGTGGTGGTATTAAGTAGTAGAATAAAACTTATCTCCTTTTTTTTTTTTTTTTTTACTCTAATACACCAGTTTCTTCAGATGTACTATCGGGTAGCTCATCTTCAATATTTTACCATTTTTGGTATTACAAAATACGTAGTATTTAAAATAATTAGTGTAGTTTCCTTACTACACTTAAATCTTGGATTATCTTTTCTATCTCGTGTTTCCTCATACGTACTTAGCCTTCTGAATGATTTTGGCTACATCTGCTCGTAACTTAGACGAGCTTAGAATATGAAGTGTAGGCTAATAGGCAAACACATACAAAATCACTTACACCCAACTTAAACAGCGGTCACACTGGATGCAGAACTACTTCATTTAAACATGTTCAGAGTTTTACGGAGCTGTTACACGAGGTACAAACTAATTCAGATGACAGTCTTTTCTCATTCAAAGTAAACTGGTTTAATATATAGTTTTGAACGACATATATTCGGTGCTTTTCTCCTATTGGCTATTTGGAGTAGGGTGACCTGGGTTAATTTTCAGACAGCCAATTTTGGGGTAAATATCAGACACCCTACAAAAAAAATCTAATTTATGAGGAATTAACGATGTTTAGAAGTAAATGTCTTTTTTTATACGTTTTCTTCATGCACAGAAAATTTAATGTGTTTATATTTATTTATAAAGTAATAAACATCAGTAGTCGTAACATATTGTAAAAAAATAGTTTTTAACTTTTAATTTCTGATAGATTAAATTCCTATTAAATACGTAATACCACAGGAATGTCCAATGTTGTGATTTTTGTGACGTCACAATTAAGTTTGGAATTATTCCTGATAATGACATAAATTACGTCACAAATTTAAGTGTGTATCAAAGTGAAAATTTTAAAACATGACATTTATGAAAACTGTGGGGTAAATAGCAGACACCAACTGGGGTAATATTAAGACACTTTTTTTTTTGCAGGAAAATAATAATATAATTTTTTTCTAACTATTAACTATTAAAAGTTATGTTAAAAACATCAAAATATTGTTTATGTTAATTAAATGTAAAAAGTTTGTTTTTAATTAACTTATAACCTAGTTAAAGAGAAAATTTGTTGTTATTGTTGGTGAACCTAACATAACACATCAGTTTTTTTCCTGTGATTTGGCAAGTGTCGTGTGTGTTTTGTTAAATGTTTACGTTTACTGTGTGTTTTGTTAAATGTTTACGTTTACTGTGTGTTTTGTTAAATGTTTACGTTTACTGTGTGTTTAAAGGTAGGCCTACTGTAGTAGGGATCAGTGCTGCAATTTGTGAAGCTATGTGAAATCTAAATTTAATTGAAATTCTACAAAGATGCCAAGAAACTACAAGCCGAAACCAAAAACTTATAATCAACAACAAGTGCAAAATGCTTTACAATATCATCAAGAAAATCCTACAGAAAGTGTACGTTCAATTGCTAGGAAATTTGGTTTAAAG
>PNEQ01004547.1:0-56212 GCA_003012365.1 Medauroidea extradentata | reverse complement strand
TGGAACAAATTTTCATGATAAGAGACCAGGGGAAGACTGGTTTCAAGGTTTTAAGGCTAGACATAACCTAACTGTCAAGAAACCCGAACCATTGGAGAAAGCAAGGCGATGTGTAACAGATGATCCTTTCATAATTTATGGATTTTACAGTTTGTTGGAAAGCGAGATGGTGAAACTAAATCTAATGAATCGTCCAGAGCGTATTTATAATTTAGATGAGAGTGCATTTCCATGGGATCCAGCTAAAACCAAAGTTGTAGCAGCAAAGGGCCCTGCAGTTCATAGAATTACCCATGGATCAGGTCGACAGAATACTACTGTACTTGCGTGTGTAAATGCAGCAGGAAGAGTGCTACCACCACTCATTCTGTTTGTGGTCTACATGGAAAGGTAGTTTAGATGATGGCATGATCAAAGGAACATACTTTGCAGTTTCAAAGAATGGATGGATGACTACAGCAGTTTTTAAAGACTGGTTTAAACTGTTCATTAAAGATGTTGAAGAACAATCTATCTTACTTCTGTTTGATGGGCCAACATTTTGAACTTGTTAAATTGAATTAACTTTTAGGGGTAAAATTCATGTGTGTTTCAACTGTGCATTTGCAAATGTAGGACCCTAGTTGCATACGTACATCAAATAATAAGTTCCAGCCTAATGTGCAAACGTTACAAAATAAAATTCAAAGGGAATTTCAAAATGTCTTATTTTAATAACCCTCTACTTTACTGTAGCCTTTAGATGTAAGTTAATAGCATTAACTCTTAAGTAAATATAGCAACTTTTATAATCTACAATTTTATAAACTTTGTTTTGAAATTTTTTTTTTCAAAAGCAGCAAAATACACAAATAATAAAGTCAGCCACCATACAGCTATTGTAATGGAGTCAGCCCTGTGATTTACAATGCAAACAAAACACTTACATATGGAATTGTGTACATAGTTTCTGGTGAACTCTAAGAACTGAAAATAAACTTATATAATATTTTTGGCGTATTTCATAATGCTGTGTTTTGTGAGTCGAGCGCATAGATATGGTATTCATTAATTTACTACAAGAATGTAAAAAAATAATACTAGTACACACAGCATTTGATTAGTGCTTCAAGCTCACCCTTATACCTCCGTCGCTTCTGAGCCTGTAATGTGCAGGTAGGCGGCTCCCTTAAATGTATCGTGCAATAAACTTAGTTTTTGACAGATAAAGCTCATGCGGCTAGGCAATAGTCCTACTATCATCACAACTGAGTTATGCACATGTAAAGTTAAGATATTGTAATTTGACAAAGAAATTTAATTGAAAATATGTATTTTTTTTTATAAATTATGTTTTTAGTTAATGTAGTATACAACCAATAAAAAATAAGGAACTACGATGTAATCAAAAAATTATGAGTACATATTTAGTTTGTGTAATAGGCTATGAAAGCAATGCCTGCAATAGTATAATTACTGCACTGTGCTGCCAATTTGTCGTCTTATTGCTTGATATCTTATATCAGAATGAGAATACCATTGTGTTCCTACATAAAACTCAAATATTTAAAAAATATGTGTTACCAATGGCTTTCCCCATGTCTTACAAATAGGTGCAAGTGAAATGTGATAATGCTGTTTGTTTTTTTGCAGCATTGATGCACGGTGGAAGGAACTGTCTAGTTCGATGTCTGGCCTCCTGTGTGCTTCACTGAACTTCATAGACGCCACAAACAGCTTGAGCCCTGAGTTATCTTTGCGGCCAACGGGTGTTGTGGGTGGCAAGTCGGTCAACTCGTCTCTCTTGCGCTATGCCACTCTGCCTCGGGAGATTGTATGCACGGAGAACCTCACACCCTGGAAGAAACTCTTACCATGTGATTCTAAAGTATGAATAATTTTTTTTCTAAACACTATAAATCCCACTTACCACAATTTTGTTAATCCAAATATCTGAATAATCATAATGTGTGATGGAAAATAATGTTATAACAAATACAACAGCAGTATTTATAGCATAGTACTGCGCATACATAGTAAGTCCTCAATTTACATCAGGGTTACATTCCTGAAAACAGCAGCGCAAATAGAAACAACTAAATTTGAGTCAGACCAGCTGCCCGCAGCGTACAGCCAAACCATTCTGGAACGTAGGAATGTCAACTCTGGAGCAGAACACTGTAATTAGACCATGCAAGAATGGATCAACAACATTCTTCTGAATCAGCAACTTTTTAATTTGAAAAATATGTACTCAATTATTGGCAGTGTTAATCTAAAATGACGTAAATCAAGGAATTGCTGATGTATATAATAACAAACTTTATTTATGAGGATATTTTACTGCAATGAGTAATCTTTTAGATTATGTCACTGCAGACAACTTTTCGAAGAATATAAAATAATGACAGTAGTATGCATATGTATTTGTAAAACAATATTGTTTTATAAAAATAATATAAGACCTGTAAAAAATTGTGATATACACCAATATTCTCCAAGAATTGCTGATGAGTTGCATAATGTTCAACACATAACTGGCAAATTTACATCCAATCCATACTATATGGGTATGAAATTAATAAATAAACTATTAGTATAATGGAAATCAGTGACCACAAATACTTTAAACATAACTTAAAGCTTCTCTGTTGGGAAATGCTTTCTATACTTTAGATGAATTCTTTGATAAATAATATGCTTCTTACAGTATCATATGTATTTGTTAAATAGATAATTTTAATATATACTAGTGTATTGACAATGTATGTAATCAACTGATGAATGTTGTTCGTTGTACTGTTAGGTGTATAAAACTGACAACTCCCTTCCATTTGTGTGGATGTATGTTGGCGGCAAAAAAATAAGTAAAATAAATTTACTGACACACACAAACACTCATCAGTTTGAAACATATTACTGTACATTTTGAATTTTCTGTTCACTTCTATTTTAAACATTTTGGTTAACCTTGAAAAATCTAATAATCCAAACATGCTAGTTCAGAAATTTCTCCAGTTATGTTCTTTCTCTTGACTACCTAATGTTACGCATCATTGTACTGTAAATATTTTTCACAGTCAGTCCAAAAGTAGTTGGTATATTGTATAGTTCACTAAACAAGTTTATATTGTGATTGTATGTTTTTGATGTACGTAGTATGTTTCGGAATGTGTTATAATCTGCATATTGTTTTTGTTTTACAGAGAGGCCTGGCAACTTTATTGAACGCTGGGTACATTCACAACACAAATTATCACTCTTTGGCTGTTCATTTGCGGCCAGTTTGCAGGGTATGTTTAATTCTTTAGATGTACAGTAGGTCACTGTATAAGTAGGCTGGCCCTAATTTGACTGACCGAATACGTAATGTGTAACAGTTCTGCAGAAACTTTGAATAGAACAAACATATCATTAGCGCTACTTGAAATAAATGTTGTGGTTTATTATTATTATGTAAATTTAACCCAATGAAAAAATATATAGGTACTGTATTAATTTGAAACAGTAAATATGACCAGCATTGGCATATCGAACATCACTCTGTAAGGGGGCTAAACTTCTTTTCTTCCTATGAGATCTCCAGAATTCTTTACATTAATAATTGCGTCAGAAATATTTTGAAAGGGCTAATAATATTCTGTGAAAAGGGGGGGTGGATTCACCCCTAGCTCAACCCTAGTTAAGCCCATGATGAGTAGCACTTGAATATGCTGCTATTGGCAACATGTTTACAATCATAGAAATTTGATATCAGTTTCGTGGCAAGTATCACAGTGATTGATTAATTAATTAATAATTGTAAACACACCCTTGTCAATATTCGTTAGTTTATTGCATCCTTTAGGTCTTTTTGTTACCAGCTTGGGCATAAAATATTCTTCCTGCTCAAGCACATTAATATTTAAACTCAAGAGTTCCGAGTTGTGAGGGAAGTGGAAGTGTTTCCTCATCTATTCTTTTCGCAGGATGCAGCGTGCACAAAGGTTTCAATAGAACTGCGTCAGTCAGTTTCCCTTGTGTACGACATAGTCATTCTTGGAGGCGGGAGCCAAGACTGGTCCATTAGAAAGCTCTTTGGCATTGGACTTGGAGGCAGCTGCCAACTAGCCACGATGAGCAACGTATACGTTGACATCTCGTCTAATAAGGCAGGTTACATTGTGTACTGAAACATTTTAGAACATAATTTTTATCAGATTTCAAGAAGATGTGCATCAGTGTAAATATTGTTAGTTTATACTGTATTTGTACCGTATACTCTTCAACAAATTTGTCCTTTTACTTTCTTCAGTGGTCATTTGCTAATGTGAAACAAATTATGGTTTAAGTTAATACTGTGTAGTGTATCAAATTTAAAATTAAAATTTTTTAAAAAATATATTTGCAATTATGTTTTAATTTTTGAAAATTTTACATAGTCAATTATTGTAATTACAAAGTGTTTATGTTCCGTACTTTCCAGACCGGTGCTAAGTTCCAGTTGGTTCCGTCGCCCCCTGCTATCACCACAAGTACACGTGGAGGGTATGAGAGTGTGTTTGCAGTGTATGATACCAAAGCTCTGAAGTTCAACAGCATGTTGAACATTGCCGCAGTTTATGACACAACATCACCACGGGTCTACAACGTTAATATGCCACCTATCCTGTTCGCCAACCGCTACATTGTTGGTATGTTCACCTCAGAATATCAGCTTTGGTCTATTTTGGCAAAACTGTATGATGGAGGCTCATGAATGATGCTGTTTGAGTGTCGATGGAGAGTTAATAACTGGGGATAGGTGTTTGTCCACTTCCTATGAAGTGGGAAGTACTATGCTGTTATTGTGTACAGAAGGCTACAGCACTAAATTAGCACCGTTGAACACTTATTGGGTGCATAGGGATAGGAACTGAAACTAATGAAATAGAATAATTTCAAGCTCTGTGCACATGGGCCACTTTCTTGTACACCTACCTGTACGCCTTGTTCAAGTTGACTTGTACACAAGTTGCATCCATGCAAGGTCTTGCATTTTGACTAGAATCATTTATAGAGATTGTTCTGCTTTTCATGTACCGTTTCGTGCAATTTTTTTGCACATTTATGTGCATTGATTTACTCTGATATTGTTTATTTGAGAGTATAAAATACTGTGTGTGGTCACAACCCCAAAAGAGGGCCTTCATATTTCAGATTCTTTTGGCTTCCAGGCACATTCAAACAAGCGTGCAAGTGCTACAGTCTGTACAATACGTTCATGGAGCTTGTATACAAGGAAGTGTACACTTTCTTGTTCGCCTTGGTGTACAAGAAAGTGGCCTGGGCTTTAAGATCCATTCGAGTTTACTTAGTCAGCCAACCTACAACCAAGAATTTCAGACACTGTGTGGAAGAAGAATATGACAACTACACACTTGTTCCTACACAATTATATACACGTACAGCAGCCTTGTAGGGTATAGTTAGAGATGATGGCTTATCGCGGGAAAATTTTGACTGTTTGCTGGATTTCAACACACGTTCAGCTTACCAGAAGATTACTGGTATTAGCTTGTACTTGGAGCTGATACCTTATTTGACTGAGCCAATGAGAATCCCAATATTGTAATAGTATTTGATGCCTGTTATTGGTCTGCAGACAGCTACAACTATATCACCAAATCATGTGTGTTGCAAGAAACTACAGTGTTTTCAAGGATATGTTGGCACAAAATTTTTTCGCGATACAGTATACCATCATCTCTATGTATAGTAGATAGGTTGATAATAGGTGACTATTAGAGGCTGAAAGCTTTCGCCACAAGACAAGGGTGTAACCCTCCAGTGGCCCACAGACACCAAAGGTACCAACCTACCCGTGGAGGTGTAACATCAGTAAACACACATAATGTGTATGGTTGCCCCCCTCGCCCCAACATGTCCATTTTCAATCAGAGGAGGAGGAGGAGCAATTAGGAAGCAGAAAAGGGCAAACGTTGAACTTCCGAGTGGTAAAATAATGCTAAATTTTTTGAAGTGAGAATTCAACCGGCTGGGCAGAATGTTGCATAAAAAACTACACTTTTCATTATTTTTCCTTTCTTTCTCAGACATGTTTATACAGTACTAAACAAGTATTAAATTGCTGCTTTATAAAAATAGGTTGTTCTAATTTGAAATGTTTTTTTATCTTTAAAATTAAAAAAAGCACTGGTATTTTTCGTTTTTATACAAGCATTTCAATTTATACTGTCAGTTATGAATTTACTATACACATTTTATTAAATTTAAGTGTAACTAAGATGTATGTGTTATAAGTTGTGAATACATACATTCTGTATTTACCTAACCTTCTTTAAGGCCTTGTTACGGAGTTTTGCAGTGATTTCGAAAATATTTTTTTTTATTGCTACCTAATACTCATATCAAAATTTCGCTGCACAGTTTTGACACTTACATGTTATAATTTGTAGCTGAATTTTTTTGTAGAATTACACTGAATGGTTTTTCAGATTTCGTTACCCAAAGTACCACGTTTTTCGTCATGAAAATAAGCAAAAATGAAGGAAATTATTTTTTTGCTGGCAAATGGTACATTATTTTAAAAAACACGTCCACAGTATTGTGCATCGTATGATTGCACATTGACTCAAACTTTTTCAAAACTTTTGGTTAAAAAATATTTGAGTTATTGGCGCCAGTCTGAAAAAAACTTGGGAACAAGCCCTTAAGTGCAATGCTTTCTTTCCTTCTTTCTATCATACTGTATGTGTTTCACATGTCTTCTGTTTTCAGGCTATGGTCAGGAACGGGGAGGCATCATCACAAAAGTACACAACAGTCATTGGAGTACATTAGATGTTGTCTACCTAGAAAACATTCCATGGTTTATGCCTGTTTACCTTCATACACTCAAGATATATTCTAATGGAATTCAAATAAAACCTCGTAAGTAACATTTTCCTGTCAGTGCACATTGTTTTTTTTTTTTTTATATAAAATATTTTTATCCTAATAGGTAAAAAAATACTTGAAATTACGGGCCAGCAAGTTTTTGTTTCAGATTTAATCAGTCACAAAATTCCTAGTGTCCTAATTTCTTTATATACTTAAAAATTTTTCCTCCTTTTTAAATACAGTACATTGGTTTATTGCAATGGTCACTATGTAGCATGTGTTGATATGATGTGGAGATAAAATATGCGATGGTTTCTCGCCTTTTTCTCGGTGTTTCTTAAGTTAAACAAAGTTGATACAGAGCCTATAATAATTAGAATTTTCCATCGTCTGGAACCCTTACTGCATACCTGTGCAGTGAAATATTCAAACACTACTTAGCCATCCAATTATAAGTGCAGATTTTAATCACATTCTTCAAAGTTTTCTTCTTTCAAGAATGGATTTAGGATGCCTGTGTAATGGATTCGTGACCTTCAAAATTTCCTTTCCGTCATACGAGTTTCTTGCCTGCACTACTTAAACAAATACTGGGCCGCAGTGGCCGATTAGTTAAACCATTTGCCTCCCGCCAAGGCGATCCGGATTCAATTTCCGGCGAGGTTGTTCCCCGGAATTTTGCATGTGGAAATCGTGCTGGACAATGCCGTTGGTCAGCGGGTTTTCTCTCGGTTCTATTGTTTCCCCGCCACTTCATTCCGGTGCTGCTCCATACTCTATGTCGCCCCTCCCCAGCGTTAAAGACCGCATTGTTAAGCGCTAACCAAAATCTCTCACTCTTTCACTTAAACTAAAGCGTTTTGAGGCTTTAAATGGTGTGCTAAACAAAAATGTTTTGTTCTTTGACCTTTTTTTTTTAAGTTATCATAAAATTTATTTCAGACATCTGAGTTGTTAAAATGTTCCTAACAAGCTATTGTCATAATTAGTTGCCTTCATTACTTTAAAAAATTATGCTTCATGGTACTTTTTTTACTGTGGGCAACTTTCCTTTACACTGGACAGGTGCTTCAAGAATTTTGTGTGCTCGAGCAGATTGACAGGTGTTTAAAATCAAATCTTGTTTGGAAGTTCTAATTTATAGTAACGTTTCTATTCTGCACAGTTTTGAAGCGCTACATCCCAGGAAAGGAGCGACTACGACCATACTACCTGGAGGTGGCGCTGCGGCTGCCCGCCCGTTCTGTCACTGAGATCTCCATCGAGTTTGACTACGTGTTCCTGAAGTGGCAGGAGTACCCGCCCGACGCAAATCACGGCTTCTACGTGGGGGCTGCTGTGATTACAGCACTCCTGCCAACAGGCAGGAACTACACAGGCTTGCCACAGGATGGCACTACTATCACATCAAGGTAACGAAGTGCAGTCTGTATCTCCCCTTTCCCTTCCAGAACTTCTGCCATACATGGTAACAAAGGTGGCTGGGACGTTAAGAAGGGGGAAGTGGGGAAAAGTTTAACATGTGCCTCAGCTGCGCCGAGACAGGAAACAAGCTACACGTGACTATCTGACATTTATGGGGCCGGGGTAGGGTGGCTGTTTAGCAGCTGGCGCTTCTATAAAGAACGCGCCTGTCTGTAGCTTTGCTTTGGGCTGTTGGGGCGACAAGCGACAGTTCACACGACTGCAAGGTCGGACTTGTTTTGAAAGGCCGGAGTGCATCTTAAACTTTTTTTTAACATTTGTAGGTTTAAAAGTGGGGTGCGTCTTAGACTCGTGTAAATATAATAGTAAAAAACTGCATTTTTAAAACTCTTGCATCTCAAAATGTACTACAGTATCTTGATAAAAAAAGAAACTACAATATAGGCAAGTATTAAACTTTGCTGCAGAATTGCTCAAATAGAAGTCACACTTTTAAAAGTTGCTAGAAGTGTTGTACAATTAAAAGTGTGCAGTACATGGTTGTGTGTATATTGGCAACAGGCAACTAATCAGATAGAGGAATACAGTACAGTGTGTAAGTATTTTAATATTAGAAACATGCATACAGTAATTCAGTTTCATTTCCAAAATAAAATGTAAAAATCGTAGCAACTCCTTTGGAGCAGTTCAAAATGGCAACCACCAGTGTCAATACTCTACATGCATGATAATGTTATGTAAAACCTCTCTATTACAACCCCTCACAGTTCCTGAGAACAGGATTGTAATAGAGGGTTTTTACTATATGTGACATTTTGTCACACTTTCTCAAGTATCACTGGTGTCTGTTGTACAAGGCAAGCAGCTGTTATCCCAACAAGTTCTATACTGTGTCCATTCCAAGATTTCAGCTTGTGTCATTCCGCCTGTTTGCGCGCTTGAACTGCATTGGCTGTGCAATAAACCATCGCACTACCTCTTCGTGTTTTGCGAGCTATCGACTGGTGACAAGTGGAGAAACGGAATCGCGCCTCGCTGTGGAGGAAATGGAATCACGGCCGATGTTGGTGTCGTCGCGTAAGTCGTAGTTAATCCATTCCATGCACATATAGTATTTCATGCGCACAGAGTGATATTATATTACAGAGGATTAAAAAAACTTAACTGAACAATTAAATCACTTATCCTGAACTAAAACACTGAAATTTAGCGTAGAAGCTATTTCTTTCCGCAAAGACACAACTAACCAGCCAACCAATGATAGAGAGCTCAACTGTGACAGTGTTTATTTCTGCTGCAATCTTGGACTGAATACAGTATAGTTTTGTTTTATCCTGGGTTTTATAATGTTACCAACTATCTGTTGTACACCCCTTTGCTACAAGACCTCACCTGGCTTTGCAATAACACCTTAAAGTCCAAATCTATAAAAAAAAATCTGAAAAATGTACATCTTTCTTCTACACTAATTAAGTTATGGCACTAGGTAGTATTGACTGTAAATGTCATAATTTTTAATACAATACGTAAAGCCTTACATATCTTTTTGTAGTGTCTTGTTGTCATGTTTGGCATTTTTCTAAGGATGCTTACTCTTGATTGCTATATATTTGTAAACACCTCTAAAATCTGCGTAGTTTTCAACCTTGAAGTTGGAGACATTTTTGTTAGAACCTTTGCGTTACATGAAAAATTGTGATGTGTGAACTAAACTAGTACTGTACATCACTTTTTCCAACCAGTTTCAACGCAACAAGGGAAGGCTATCTGGTTCAGCTGCGAACTGAGACACTTATCATCACGCTCCCCACGCCTGACTTCAGCATGCCTTACAACGTGATATGTCTGGCGTGCACCGTCGTTGCCCTGGCTTTTGGCCCCTTGCACAACATCACAACAAAGAGGTGAGCGAGTCTCTTCATCTAGCTCGGCAGAAGAACTGTAGCATGCCTCGTGGAACTTTAATACATCGCTCCTGAGCAGTTTTCATTTTCACAAGCATATCTTCCAAGGTTACAGCATTACATTTGTGCCCTTTGCGCACCAAACTATATCTTAGTGGCCAAGTTTTTATTTGCGCAACAAAAACAAAGTTGGTCCAGTTATGTAGAGGTAATTTAGTTTTCTTTTTACTAGCATCTCATTAGCAATATTAGCATTTTATACCATACTTAGTAAACTGTGTAAAAATAAGAAATAATGGACATCATTTATTGCAAATGAAAATACGCAGAAACCAAATTACATGACATTTTTTTAAAAACTGAATACGGTAGATAATAGAATTTAGGAGAAAGTTTTGAAGAATGATGTGGGTATTTTTCAAGACAGCAATAATCATGATAGTGTAAACAATGATGCATCCATCATAACAAAAAAAATAACCATGATTGCAAAACCTAACTCTATAGTGTACCTTGAAATTAGCAATCCTCCTTTATATTTTGAAACTTGATGGATATTCATGGAATTAGTATTTAGTATTCTCTATTTATTTGGTAATACGAGCTGTAATTCAAGAAGCCTTGGTTGATTGGAAGTTACGATGAAACTTGTACTATTTAAAAAGAATTATCTAAAAACAACATCAAACTACTTTTGACTTTGTTTTGTAAGTATGGTTAGAATGTACTGGAATAAAATCTTTGTAACCATAATCTATTTAAACTTTATCAGTTTTATATAATTACATGCTTCTGGAACTTTTGTAGTAATACTTCAATATTTACTCTGTCAGGAGCCAAGGTTTGTGTAGTCTGGCCTTGAAACGTGTGGCTTTTTGGTTGCCGTTGCATTAAGGGTGGTAGAGAAATTTATTCTAGCTTTTTAGCAGTGAATTAAGTTTACGCACAATAGTATTTGACGCTATTTATAAGAGTCACTGTAAGCATTAGTATGTATCCGGAAAAAATTGCTATGTACAATTACGTACTCAGTTTACATTAGGGTTGTCTTAACAGACAGCTTTTGGGCCGCATAAGCAGTATTAGTACCGTCTGCATAAAAAAAGAGTGATTAACTTTACTAAATAAATTACACAGTCATCTTCACATATCACAGTACATTATTCACTTTTTAGTGAGTGGTGAATACCTATACCCGTTATGTACTAGAACAATGAACGAAAATATTAAAATTATTGTAATCACTCACTTTATAAAGTCTTCCAGTTTAGCAATTCTTTGTCTTTAATTACTGGGTTTTTTTTTTTTTTTTTTTTTTTTTTTTTTTTTTTTTTTTTTTTTTTTTTTTTTTTTTTTTTTTTTTTTTTTTTTTTTTTTTTTTTTTTTTTTTTTTTTTTTTTTTTTTTTTTTTTTTTTTTTTTTTTTTTTTTTTTTTTTTTTTTTTTTTTTTTTTTTTTTTTTTTTTTTCCCACCTAAAGTTCAAACATACTTTTATCGTTCAGTTTAAAAACTCCTTTAAGAAAAGGACCATTTTTTTCAATCTTGTAGAGCCATGTTTGGTTCTATAATTTTTTTAAATAACTGTGTTGATTTAACAGTTTTTAAATTTACCATTAATGGTGAGATAGTTAAAAAAAAATAATAGGTACAGTAGTTATTGATTTCCTAATTTTAATTCAATTTATATCTAATTAAAGCTGGGTGTACTAGACGGGAAAAAGGGATGTGTGGTTTATTGTTGGTAGTGTTGTTTTTTCAATAACTGCATAGGCCCTCCATCTTTTGGTATAATGAACAATCGCGACCTCAGCTTTGCTATAATTTTACATTCTACAGCAATACCTTATATACACTGTGGTAGATCTCAATTAATTTAATTGTGCAGTCTTGTAAATTGCAGTGCTTCTTTTGAAATCTAATCAAATGTCTATTAAAATCTTTATATTGTAATTTGTGTTATTCTTTGGTATTCAGACTTCAAATTTCATAAGATTGCCATGTGCATAGTTAACGTAGGAGGTTTCAGTATTGAAACCTAAGTTGCTTATCAATGTTAGAATTGTGTCTATGTCTTGTACATTCTGGAAGTGCTCTTAAAATTGTTATTTTTAACTTTTTTTAATTTCAGGTTGAAGTTGAAAGACAGTGATTCTCAGGGTGGATTTCTGTCCAATGCAGTTGCGAAGCTGAAGTCTTTCAAGATTTTCAAAGCTAAGCAGTCTTAAGATATTGTTCCAGTTCATTGTAATTTATTTGTAAATTGTTTGTGTTGTGTCTGTTTCTAAATACATACATTTAAAAATATTCATGCTCAATTTTTTTAACGATAGTTTTATTATTATTATCATTTACACAAATATTATCAAGATGGTGGGAATGGAAAAAGAATTTCTCACGCCTTGTGTTGTTAAACTGTTGCAAAACTCTTCAAACTGATTGTATAGTCTGCAGTTATTCACCCATTGAGAAGCAATATACTGTACATATTGTCTGTAGTTAATACTAATAATAAAAGCAACCAAATTTGTGTTTTGTGTTGTTAAGCAAAATTTACAATATAAATATGTTACTATGAACAGTGAATACAGATTATGAATTTAAACTCTCATTTTTCGCTATGAGTACTCTGTCTACAGTGTGGAGTTCGTGAGGAAAATGGCCAGTGATGAAAACTGTTACCAGCAATAATGTAGGACTCAGAAACTGCTGGTACTTTATTTTAGTGCAATATTTTAGCTATAACTAAGAGCAAAAAAAAAAAAAAAACTAACGTAAATTACTGTCAGTTACATTCCTTGCCCTGTAAATTATTTGCTTAAACTAGGTAGTTTTTAAGTTAATTATTCAAATTAAGTGCCGCTCCAATGAACGAATTATGAAGCATGGGATTCAGTGTTCTATCAACAGATTTCACCAACACAAAACATTAAATTATACAAATGTGAACTTTTCCGGTTTTTTTTTTTTTGTTCTTTTTTTTTATTCCATGTTAAGGCATTACCTAAGTACAGTACCTTTATAAATTATGTGTGTAGGAGTATGCTTTTTTCTACTATTTGCAGTGTTCCTTGAAAGTTAAGTTAATTTAGATACGAGCAAAAATATTACCCTGGGCAACACCAAGATCCTGTCCACAATCGATCTCCGCAGCTGGTATTGGTGCCTCAGGCCAACTTGGAACAAGATGGGTTTCACGACTGTTAATAGTGGCCACTGCAAGTTCTGATTCTAGTCCTCTGTCACTTTTCAAAATATGATTGTGTGGGTACTGGATTGGCCACATCTGCATTTTCATGTTCGCTTCCTTTGACAATGTGATTGTGTGGTCAGAGTCATAGAAACAATCTCTGTATTTAATGCAGTCTAGGTAAAATCATACCAATTGATTTTATGAGATTTGTTGACAACAGTGAAGGAAATAAACTGAACCCAAAACATCTCTTCACAATCGTTTGGTTTTAAATAAAATTTTTAAATGAAGCACTGCAATTTACATGACCGCACAGTTAAATTTATTGAGATCTACCAACATATATAAGCTGAGGGGATTACAGTATACCCCCCGATCAAACGACATCAGATCTAACAACATAATTTCCAGGAACCCTGGAAAAATAAATGTTTTTAAAATTGATTAAAGCTAAGCAAAGCGCAATCGATCACAGTAAAACGTTATTTATAAATTTGCGTACATTAAACAATAAGATGCTGCAGTTATAATAAACTAGTGACATGCAGCTTCGAAACAAAAAAAAACTGTAAAAAAATGTTATTAACTTTGGCTGGAATGTAGTTGAAGCGCAGCCCTAGTGAGTTAGGCCACCCGCGCAACACTGACATGTGAGACGTGATGACTAACGCTGCCTTATCTCCTCCTCCTCACTTCTCCAAGCTCCTTCCACCCTTCACGCCTATCTCACATTTTTCCACACGTCCTCTTCTTTGCACTTCCCTCTCCTTACTCATACACTTCTCCTTATCTGTGCCACGCAGTCAGCCACCTGACATGTGCATAGAAACTGTATTGTATTGTTCAACTTGTTGCTCGTCCGAATTGTATTTTGCGTGGAGAGTGCTGTGCTGTAAGAAACGCAGTACCAAAAATAGATAACACCCCTTCTGCCTGTACACGCCAGACAATAACCATTCCCCCTCCCCCCCAAACCCTGCCACATAACCAATTTGTGCCCGTGTGCACACGCATCAACTGCCATCGCTGACTGATACATCACGTGGCAACTAGCAGCCTGTCTGGCCGCAAAGCAGCGCCACATGTTTGCCTTTTCTTTCCCACCCTCTCCTAGCCATCGTCTTTGTTTCCGTGTCTGGTGAGAGTCCAGGGGTTAGAGGGTGGAAGAGACATTTCTTTTTTTTCCTCATTACAGCATGGAAAAAAAAACGACCAGCGTGCCACTCAGTCCGTAAAAGAGGCAAAAAAAGAAAACAATCCTGCATTATCTCATCTTTTTTCTCTCGCTGCACATCAGGTTGTGCTCGTTTTGACCTTGACAACTTCACTTGGCACATGAGGCATATGGCTGCAGAGTAAAAACTAGTCCCGTATGCTACATGTGGGCTGAAAAGGTTTTTGTTTATGCTCGCTCAACAGGGCAGCAATTAGAGCGATTGTGACCAGCGTGTCGAAATCCATTTTGCCTCTATATTCGCAGCACAGAGCATTAAACTGGTGTCTTGTGCAATTTTAAAATTTTTCCACATGCCTAAAACTTAAAACGACTAGTGATTCAGTTATCGTTTTGCAGCAATCGTACCTATAAAAGTCCGTTTTTAACCATTTTGAGTGGCTCCAAATTCACGTTTTTAATAGGCTGGTTTTTTTAAAAATACTGACTTTTTTTTTTCATAAGTATTTTTCTTAGTATCGCTTAAAATTGTATAATGGCGACAAGCTGTAACAGTTCATGCCTAGTTACAAAAAAAATTGACTTAAAGCTTTACTGAAGGGTTTATCGTTGCAGTATACTTTCACGTAAATAATAAGAGTCGTTCTGTTGTCATTGTGAACTTTGCGCCAGGAAAGCAGAATGAATCAAATGTGCACTGCGAGCTGAGAGGGAGACAAGCCAAAGCCAGCCGGCCTCTCTCCCCTTCACCATCCTACACAACCAGACCTAGCGTGCCTCGCGGCCACAGGCATCATGACACATGGGGAATTATGGAGCACCATTTTATTTGGAAGACACCTTTTCATTGTACTAAAGTATAATTTCAAGAAACGTGTGTTTATTTTAAATCTGTAACTGCACTATTCTAACTTTAAGAAAAAAAAAAACATTTTGGAATTTTAAAAAAAAAATGACAAGGCTGCTTTTGCCAAATCCAAACACAGATTTATTGTTTGCCCAACCCAGCAAGGTACCAGTCCATCTTTATTTCAAACAGACCCCCGTGAACAGGGTCTATAGGCGGTCTTGTACATGCTTGACTCAAAATACTCAATGAGTGACTGAATTTGCAGTGTGAACATTTGTATTGTGGGGTCATTTGGGCTGCGAGGTGGTACCATCCATATCTAGAGTACCATCACTTTGCATTGAGGATGGACAACTTGTGCCTTGTGTGTCTGCAGAGCCCTCTGTAAGCCTCCCCATTGTCCTTGTCCATTCAGACTTATTAATTCGTAGTCGGTCATGTACCGGGAAAAGTGAACCAACTTGTCAACACATCACAGTTGTCGTGTCTGAACGTCGTTGCCATCTGTGACATAAAATGTGTGGACGTTCTACCACCAACACCAACTGCTGACTCAGATGATGCCAGCCTAAACATAATTGTATTTATTTACTGTGTATCCACCATTTTATTTGAACAATTTCAATTACAGTAAAGTTTTCCTTTGCACCAAACCAACGGTGTAATTGTTGCACAGTTGTTGTTAACACGGTGCGGGATAGGCCAGGGTCGGTTCTGGGAAACCAAAGGATGTGCCCAACGTGAGTTACCTGGGATTGACGTCTGGTGTGGGTCAACGGCTTGTTGGCCCTGTAACCTGGCTCTCCTGCCGTTGGTTGGAGTTGGAAGTCCTCGTGATTTGCTTGCATGCTAATGTGGCACGCACTGCTCCCGACGACTCTCGCTGCTGTGGCTCCGTAGGGTGCGAATGGGAAGAAATTTGTTGTTGCCTTTTGAAGCGTGGTGTTTTATTAGCTTGAAACACCCTCGAGCAGTACCACCATTGACCACATGTGCATATTCGCTCGGAGCGAAGTAAAGCTGTGAATGCAGCGTTGGCCAACAATGAAACTATATGAAAAGTAATGAGGGTGGCTAAATATCACTGCCCTAACGCGTGTCCATCCCTGAGGCCATGAAGATACAGAAGATGTTCCGGTAGACTAGATCAAACTATTGTAAACTAAAAGATTATGTCACTAAACATGAGAGACCTCAGGGAGACGGGACCGCACTCCGCACGCACAACCTAATTCCTCGCGGACGGGACGAAGACTTCAATGTGGCGTCGGGCGGGGACTTGGAAGCCCGCGTTCCCGCCAGACATGGTGGATTTGCTCTTACATTCTAATTTAAACATAAAATGCAAAACCAAATGTTATGAAAAAGTTAAGAGATAATTTTAAGAATGTTTCTGCCCATTATATATAATGCATTGTTATGATAAAAATACGTATTAAATTCAAAAATAAAATACATAATGAGATTCTGCTTGAATTAAATGGAAACGTATATCAAAATTGCTCTTAAGGAGCATGTAAATGTTAAGAACACAAAAAGTAAATAAAAAAACACTCTTTTGACGGCTTTCCCAAGCGTCCTTGCCACCATGATTTAGATTTAGTTTATTGCATCCTTGGTTCTTTTTTTGTGTACATTTTTGCACAAAGATATCGGACAAGTCATATTATACAATATACACTCAAACGAATAAATTACATAAGTTATACATTTAAAATTAGACACTAAAGAGTGAAATTCAACATTTCTTGTCGGTTCGGGCTCGCATGTGGGCTCATGTCAGCATTCTTCATAGTCTCCACATGCAAAAGAAAAAAAGCAAGAGAAGAAACAGAATCTTAACCCAGAATAATATCTTAAATAAGTATCTACACTGTCACAGATCCACTCAAATACTCATCGACTGTGTAAAAAGCATTAAGGATTAAGAAATCTTTAAGGTGTTTTTTTGAATATTTTTGTGTTGGCTAAACATGCATCTTGCAGGTGCCTGGGGAGTTTGTTAAACAACTTGCAAGCAGTGTGTGAAGGTCCTTTTTGCTGTAAGGTCAAGTTGACAAGAGGCATATGTAAAAGGTTTTTACTTCTAGTGTTATGATGAATTTAGAAACTGAAATAATATTCAAAGTTTTCAAAAAGAGTACTGCAGCTAAATCACGTAAATGCTGCAGTGTCTTCTGGTATGTTTTCTGATGTAACGTAAGTCTCTATTTACACAATGCCTGTTACAGCTTGGCACCTGACGTGCTTCGTGGAATGCATTGTGCACTAGTCGTAGTTCGTTTCTTTTGATTGACAGAACTTGCACCGATACCAGTTCTGCATTGTTGAGTCGGTTGGGGCTTAATGAGAATATAGGCCTACTATAAAAGAAGAAATAGCTACTCACCCCTTTCCCGAATTTTGGGGATATGAATTTGAAGAATTTTTGTGTTGAATGTGGCATTCAAGTCGTTAGAACTTAGAAAACTTGGCGTAGATAGCATGTTCGTAACTCATTACTACTTTCCCGTTTTCAGTGCGCATGGAGTGCGGTCAAATTGATATTCAATTAGACGATATCTCGTAAACGTCTATCGATGTTCTTGATCGATAAAGTGGTGGAATAAGTAAATAAAAAAATTAAATTTTCATTGCTGTAGTGCAACTTCTTACGTTGTTGTAATATCTACGCCGTGAAAGTGATGTTTACGTATTGTGTGTAAGTGAGGTTAAGGGTCAAGTTATTTTTTTTTTTTTTTATTTTTGACATTCGAGAGATAATCTTGTTGTTTCATTAAGCTTAGCGCAACAACGATATAGCTAAAACCCTTGTTTGTATAATGTTCATTGTTAGCACTCTGCAAGTATTAAAGGAATAGTTTTTTAAAGTTCGACAAGTATTGTCCTCGTTTTCATTATGTCATATTCGAAACGTCCTAACAAGCCAAATGAAGATATTGAAAGAGAGCGTAAGAGATGTACCTTTAAGTCTCTAGAGCTGACTCATCTTTTAGATGGAGCGCCAGAAAAGACTCGAGAAAGGCGAGAAAGAGGTAAGTGCATACGGTGATTTTAGGTTACTGTAAAAATAAACTACCCTAATGATTTATTGTCATTATTTATTAATTTAATACAATATATTAACAATGCAATTTCAACATTCATTGATTTCATTTGAACCCCTTGGGCATAGCTCTTATTGGGGTCCTAGGCCTATTACAATTTTGGCAGCGTAAGGAACACAATTTACAATAAACTATTTAAATATAACATATTACATGGTTAGCTTATTATCACATAAGAAAGGAATATTGCACAAGTTAGAGGTAAGGATAGAACCTATTAGTTAACAGCTATACCATATTAGTTAACATTATATAATATGGCCTACCTATGTATTTAAGTAGAGCATGGACTGAAATAATAAATTATTCAAGCAAACAATTTGTCACTATTTAGACTGTTGTCAGTCAAGGGCCTGGGTTCGATTCCTTGCCGGGATGAGAGTTTATTGTTACCTGTGCGGTTCAGGACTGGGTGTTGTGTTGACTACTCATCTCCGTCCTGCACAAGGCAATAGCATACCAAGTTCCAATGCAGTTTCATCCTCGCCCAGTTGTTCCCCTGAAATTCAAACCAACTCTCAGGTTGACAACTAATCATCACTTATGCTTACACCTTCTATTCTACACCCTCTATTCTATCGTGAAATTTTATATTTTGGACCATTAAATTTTGTGCCATCTAATTTATTATTCAAATAAAACTATTTAATTTAGCCTGTAGCATATGCATTTAAATATGTTATGTGTTTTTTTTTTTTGTAAATTTTGCTAAATAAATTATAGGCTGATCTTAACTTCCGTAGTAAATTGGGATGTTTTTGTAGACTATATAAACATACATGATTAAAAAGAAGTTATAGCACAATGCAATGTAAATTTTTATTTGACTTTTCAAATTTGTCATGAAATTCATTATGTTTTTCCAGAAAGGTTATTTCTCTCTGATCCCGAGCTGATGGATGACGTTCCTGCAGAGTACTTAAGTCACAAGGAGAAATATGAGCTGGGTGTTAAGAAGGCTTGCAAATTGTTCAAGAAGGTGTCTCAGCTCAGGGATCAGGGCGGAGATGTGGAAATTTTTACGTAAGTATTCCTTCCTTGAAATATTTTTTTACTACTTACATGCTGAATCAACCTTTCACTTTTAAGTCTTTTGATGCAAGGAAACGAACTTTAACCAAGCCCATAGGAATATAGTAAACCACCTGTGATCTAATATGTTAGTGAAATTACTTGTTTAAAAAATTCTGAAAAGTAGAATAATTGTTTAAACAGGTTTATCTGTATACTGAAGTTTCCCAACCTTATTTGTTGTCTATAAACATGCACGAATAACATCACACAACTGTTATTGCTGCCCTTAAGAGTCAGTGGACGTGACATGTGATAGATAGCCTACGTGATGTAGCGTGGTACGGAAAATATTTTTTCTTGTGTAACTATTTAAAAGGTTTCCAATGAGTTTATCTACAAAAAGAAGACACACTTCAAACTGTGTCCCTATGATTTTTAAATTCCGTCCGCAAATTACAAACATGAATTCCAAGCTCCTCAAAAGTGCTAAACATGACTGTTTCACATTGCTTTAGCTGAGGAAATGTCAATCGTAGTAGGGAAACCAAATCATAGAAACCTGCATTTTACTTTCACCGCATACTTTCCAAAAATAAAATAACAGGGTCATGGCTTAAAATCCCTTTGAAAACCATATTCTACAAAAATACTGTACCCTAGTTTAGTACAGCGCACCTAGAGGCGATGAGGTGTTTGACGGACGTGATATATTCGACTTATCGCCTTCCCCGTTTCCGTGCCTCGAACATAAAAATAGCTAGCATCCACAAACTCTTAAAGGTCGAGGGGCTATTTTTTTTCCCTTCTGTCCTTCAACGAGGGTTGAATGCAGAGGATAGATTCTTGTCTCACCCCATCCCCCTTCTATGCACTTGTAAACATTTTCGTCATATGTTGCAACATTACTTCGGTCTGTGCAGTTATTAGCTGCTGAGTAGGTTAACACGACGACGTCCTACGGCAGTCTTTCTTTAGTGGCTTGTAGCAATATTCTTAACTTGTGATACTATAAATTCTGTACTGTGTCAAGTGAAAATTGCATTAAACCTATTAACTAGTGACTTTGTCTTTTACTTAACACTGGGAAAAAATATTGAATAAAATATTATAAACTTTGTTAACTTACATATTTAATATTATTCATTTAACCTATCGATACTGATTTAAGTTCTGTAGCTGAGGAGAAGATGTGGACGTAAGAAAAAAAATTTTATTGTTTTGTTTCATCTTTCTTAGGTAATATGTCAGGTATTAAAACCTGTAATGTTTACAAACACACTTGTACAACTACCAGGGTAGAGGCACAAAGCAGCAGTAGCTGACCAGGAAGTGAATGAGGGGCGAAGGAGAATAGGTGATTTGAGAGAAACAGCAGCGATGTCTTGTGGTCAAAGACTTGACAGTTTGACGAGGATTTTAGAATAAGTGGATGGCTGCTATGTTCTTACAATGTGTTTGTACGGCTATTGTGCTTAACTGCCAGTCCGCGTAGTCACTTAGCAGAAGAGTTTATCGCTGGTGTTGGAAAATATGATTCTGAACCAATGTACACTGGACACGACCATTCTTTTATTTATTCACACTAGTCTGCTGTACGAGGGGGTTCTAGTGTATATCACAGTCTCTTGTACAGTTATATAGGTTGTTGGTCAAAATTAACTACCTTAATTTTACCTATCCTGTTTAGGCATAAAAATATTCACTCATTGTAAAAGACTTAAAATCACATTTGTCAAGTAACACAGTAACTTGTACAGTGTGCAAAATTAAAATTTTGCCAATTTGTTTTTATTTCTGCAGCCAGATGTTAAGTGGCATGTTGGGTAGTGCCATTCTTAAAGATGGCAACCCGTTTGCTGTCCACTACGTCATGTTCGTGCCAACGATTATGGGGCAAGGCACCCCAGAACAGCAGGCAGTCTGGATGGGCCGAGCGTGGAACTGCGAGATTATCGGCACGTACGCACAGGTGCGGAATTTATTCTCTTCTTTACAAACTAAACTGCATGGTGCAGTTACGACACTGAAGACACAGTAACTGTGGTAAAGAACGGCAAATCTCACTTTGTGTTGTTGGTTCTGGTGCACTGACTAGTAAGGATGTGAACACAACTGCCTGTTAATTGGTTATTGGCCTAGTAAGTTTATCCTTCACAATGTGCGTAGCTCACTGGATTTTACCCCAGTACTTTTGCCTTAAGAGTATCAGAGATTGCTTGGTGTTTTTAATTTACTTTGAAGTTCAGGACTTATACCACTTGCCCTCTCATTCAGCTCTCCTTCCTACTTTCTTTTTGTCCTGCTTTTTTTCTCACCCAACTCTTTTCTTCTCTCATCTCCTTTCTTCTCTCATCTCCTTTCTTCTCTCATCTCCTTTCTTCTCTCATCTTTCTTCTCCCAACTCCTTTTTCCCCCCAACTCCTTTCTTCTACTGGCTCCTTTCTTCTCCCTACTCCATTCTTCTCCCAACTCCATTCTTCTCCCAACTCCATTCTTCTCCCAACTCCATTCTTCTCCCAACTTCTTTCTTCTCCCAACTCCATTCTTCTCCCTACTCCATTCTTCTCCCAACTCCATTCTTCTCCCAACTCCATTCTTCTCCCAACTCCATTCTTCTCCCAACTTCTTTCTTCTCCCAACTACATTATTCTCCCAACTCCATTCTTCTCCCAACTCCGTTCTTCTCCCAACTTCTTTCTTCTCCCAACTTTTTTCTCTCAACTCCTTTCGTCACCCAGTTACTTTCTTCTTCCCAACTTCTTTCCTCGCTTCTTTCTTCTTCTCCCTTCTTTCATCTTCTGGCTTTTTTCTTCTCCTCACTCCTTTTCTCATCTTGCTTCTTTCCTCTCCTGGCTCCTTTTCTCTCTCTCCACTCCATAGTCCTATCTCCACTGTATTCCTCTTCCCATTTTATTGCCCTCTTTTTTTCCTCCTACTTCTTCTCCTCCTCTATCCACCACCTTCTTCCCCAGCACCCTTCCTGCCTTCTTTCGCAACACCCTTCCTAAAGATAATTTCCTATTACTACAATTTAAGATTTGGGTAGTTTCTAGTCCTAGCTCTTCTTAGGTTCTGTAAAAAATTATTGCATTTTGCGTACATTGCATCAGTAGACCTACCAGTTCTTTTTTTTTTTTTTCCAACTAATTATTTTTTTTCTCTAATTTTGTGTTTTAATTTGGATGATTATACATCACCTATTGTGTTATATTTATCAGGCTGTTGACCAGAGAAATTTATGTTACTGAGTAACTCAGCATGACTTTTCAGAGACTGTGTTAATTGATAGTAAATAATGATGTTGTACCACACATTTTGAAGATTATGAATTTTAGGCAGTTATGATTCTGGCATATCCAGACCACTATGCTTGATCAAATTAAAGTGGAAAACACAAGTTAGCATTTGGGTAAGAAAACAAGTTAAAAAGAGCCCTTTTATATTGATTTAATGTTGTAATGTTATGTTGCATTTTTAAAATGGAAAATGGGCAAAGATTTTATTGCAGTAAATGTACATCGTTGACCGGAACACTCCTCAAATACATTGTTGCAGTTGTAGGTGGTATTACATTTTGTACTTCCTAGTGAAAATCAAAGCATTATGCATGATATAACTTTGTATTCAACTGCCTAATAAATGTTATTAGTCGGGTTATGGTGTCATGGGATAGTTTTGTGTTTGAATATAATGTTTGCTGGTTAAATTTTCACTCTGCGTTTTTTTTCTGAACATTTAAGACTGAGCTGGGACATGGGACTTTTATTCGTGGTTTGGAGACAACAGCCCATTACGACCCTAAGCGAGAAGAATTTATCCTCAACAGCCCCACACTGACGTCATACAAGTGGTGGCCTGGCGGATGTACGTACCATGTGAAACTGGTGAATCAACATCTTCTGTACAGTTTTCAGTGTGGATGTGATTGTTTGTGGATCGAGAGTAAAAGTTTTCACACAACTTCTAATTAATTTAAAATATTTTACTTGTAATAAAGAGAATGTGCACATTGCATCTGTTTGTCATAGATATAGATGTAAATGTTGACATTTACAAGGCTGTCCCACCCTCCCTCCCTCTCATCCTCCAGAAAGATTATATTTGAGTCACGTTGCACCTGTTACTTGTGGGAGTCAATTACGGTACTTTATTTTCACTTTGAAGTTTTAGCAAACAAGTGGTAGTTAGCTCATATGTTCAGGAAAGGATGGGAAAATGTGTGGCTATAAGTACAGGCTATAGTCCATCCGTAGAGGCCGGAAAATTTCGCTGATTCTAAGAGCTGCAGGCTAGAGTGCATTGTACTATGAATATTCAAGCCCCTTCTATTTGTTCACTAGCTGTTGTTCCACTGAGTAACAGCTAGTTGACAAATAGTCTGGGATTGTATGTGAATAGGACAGCACATTCTAACGTGCAGGTCATTGAATCAGCGAAATTTTCCTGCCCCTATCCATCCGTTACACAGTCTGTATGGCCAAGAGTTGCACTAAGGTAATTTTTGCTAAAGGTCTAAATGTTTGACTCCACTTGTCATTTTAGGTTAGCTCAGCTGTGTATGGTTGTCTGTGGTTAACCTTCCTGTGTGAAATCAAGGGTTTTGAAAACCTTAATAAATTAAAAGTTCTTTCTCCTTTATGAGGATTGAGGTGGACACATTTATGTGATGCTATGACCATTTGCTTCTTACCACATCAAGCTTAACTCAATTCCTTGATGGTTGTTCCTTAATTTTGCTTTAAGAAAGTCTGTTTGACAAACACTTTACCAACAGGTTTCCTCAGGGCACTTCCATTACCCTGCTTTTATATTTCTCTCTCATCTCATGTCGTCCTCACTAGTATATAATACCACTCTCTTAAAGCAATTCAAGTGTGAAAATTCCTTCTGTTTTTACGTTTCTACAAAATAGTGTTAGTTTTGTAGGCATAACTTGTGACTGCATTATCCTTATATGGCCAAATTTTTTTATCTAATTTGCATAGATATTGTTAATTTATTTTTGAGAACTTTTCGTGTAATATATATTTTATGTTTTTTCTTTTTTTCTTTTTTCCAGTTGTTTATTTAGGGCCAGTCTTGAATTTTTTCTTAATTGTAAAAGTTAAAATTCGAATTGTTACAGCAACATACATCCAACAAAAACTTACAGACTTACTGAAATGAAACAGTTTACACTGAAATTAGATGTCATGGGCTATGTGCTGTAAGTTTTAAAAACGTAAAACTAATATTTTTGTATTTTAAAAAATGCTCACTTTTTCACTGAGGCACTATGAGCAGCTTGGTTTAGTCCATTCACCATAAAGTGAGCACTTTTAATGCCTTCGTTACTTTTTCCTTGTAGCCAAGAATAATTATTAGTACTGTATCTTCTTGCTACTTAGTACAACTAGCAGTGTAATCAACAAACATTATATTTATATTTTACTGTACTCAAAAATTAACATTGTGTGCCGAAATAAAATGTATTATTCTTAACAAGACAGATTTACAAAAGCAAGATTATGCAGTTGTAACACATTGGAACCACATTTGAGAGGACCTGAGTTTAATTCTGGTTTATGGCCATCCAGATTTTGGCGTTAACTATGTATGTACAGTAAAACTATGTTAAGAAGTTCCCACTTAAGAAGTTTTCCCGTTAATAAGTTTTAACTTTGTTTACGATGGCCATTAGTACAATAGTAAATAAATCCTTTCAAAAACTTTAACAGAGTTTTACTGTATTTTCCCAATACTGATAATATATGCTAGAGGTTTTGCTAATGATACTTGTCAAATCTGTTTATCTGGGCAGTGAAGAAGTTTACATGAACAACTAAATTCAAATCCATTAAATAAATTCCTTGTGCCTGTGATGTGATTCCCAGTGGGTCAGACCGCGAACTATGCTGTCGTGGTGGCGCAGTTGTACACCCAGGGAGTGCGCAGAGGCATCCATCCCTTCATCGTACAGTTACGAGATGAGGAAACACACAAACCACTGCCAGGTAGGTGCTCCTGATTAGTTTAGTTTATGCCATCCATTTGGTCTTTTGTGTATAGTTCTGCACAAAGACGTAGATCAAGTCAAAGTTTACATGCTGTATTTTAAAAATACATACCAATATCTTTATTTCACTGAATCTTTTTTTTAAGAACAAATATCTCTAAGCTTCTTTAGTGGCCTACATCTGTTCTACTCTGTGCAGCTTATTCTTCTGAAAAATATGTAGGTACATAACATGCTTCGTACAATTTTGTATAATTTTTTATTTTATTTTATTGAAAATGTTTGCTGTTATCATATTCATAGGCATATACCCATCCTCAATAGACACAGACGGGCATGTGTCTCCCAACCTCTAAAATTACTAAACCTATCTTGAAAACAAAATTTTCATATTGCAACTACCTATGTGATGTAGACGTACAGTATTGATTTTTGTGTGAACTTGTGAACCTAGTCTGTGTACTTTGGAATAATAAAGAAGTACATAAATTTGTTCACACATTGTTTGTAGTTTTACTAGTTTTAGAAAAAGTTCTGTAGGTAATGTGCCTTCCTTTTAAATGTAAACTCTATCCCGTGCTCCCTTTCCTGTCCTTCATTTTTTCCTTCACCCCAAAACAAATTGAGTGACACTATGACTATGAATATATTTTTAAAGACATGTAAAATATAACAACACAAATTCTTTTAGGCCTAATTGTTTTTGAAGTTGTTGGGTAAAATTTATAAAAAAAAATGTTTGCAGATGCCTAAGAAGTTTATTAAAAACATAGCTAGTAGATGGACCCTTTATTTCTTTTCAGTATGGTTTTAATTTTAAACAGTTAATAAACTGTGACATAGATATGTCTAAATCTCATAACTATTTGGATGTTTCTACTTACATCATTATTTTGCTTTAATTTTTTTATTAACCTTTTTACGTGATTGAATAATGTAACATATCAGTATATAAAGAATTTTGATAGTTTAATAGACACGAACACAAGTACAGTATTAAAAAACCTGTGCTTGTAGGCTATGTAAGTGTGCTTGTTGTATCATGGAATGTGTAATTTTGTTGATTGTCTGTGAGAGTAGTTTTGTGAGTTTTTAGTTTATTTAATGCATAAGCTTTAGTTTTTATGGTGTAGTGTTACTCTGAAAACATGCACACAGACCTGAGTAATTACTTATATTAGCCTGGTTTTGTAATTTATCTTGCCATTTATATTTTTACCCAGTGTTTTTTCTTTGTTTGTAGTTACTTTTGTTGCATTGATGTTATAGTTGTACGCTCTTTTGTAATATTACTTGTATTTGTCTGATTGTGCATGATCCAGGTATAAAGATAGGTGAAATCGGGACCAAACTTGGTATGAATGCAACCAACAACGGCTACCTAGGCTTTGAGAGTGTACGCATACCTCGGGAGAACATGCTGATGAAGAACGCACAAGTTCTGGAAGTGAGCAAACCATTTTTTTTTTTTTTTAATTCCCGAGCGTGGATTTTCGTAATGAACAAAGATACGTTGTTGATTGACTTACAGATTAAATTATTGGGACTCTGTGATTATTTAATATGATTTAGTAAAATAATTCGTACAGCACCTTAATTTTTGTTTCTTTTTCTGGAAAAAAAAATTTATAACAGAAATAAGAAATACACAATAAATATCAAAAATTTTATATATTACTACTAAAGTCAATTGTCGTCTGTCACCTGCATATTAAACACAATTTTTTAAAATCTAGTTCATAATTGAAAAAAAAAAATTAATTGATGCAATAATTAAAAATATTTAAAAATACGTAAGTGTTCCTTAAGTTTTTTGACAGTGCTGTACATAAAACTACGTACATAGTTATGTACAGGTTGTTTTAAAAAAATGGTAATTGAAATGTCCATATAATATTGTATTCAGTTCAATAACTGCAGAAATATTGTTCCTCATGCCGTGTACGTTTTTTGATGTTGTACTGTCCAATGTTACACAGGATCTACTGAAACAAAAAAAAACATAAATATGTTTGTAAATATTGAGTATTGTGACTATATTATTTTGAGTTACCATTTTTTTTAATGTTTTGGCTCAGTTGGTAAATTCTTGTTGAACCGTGTAACTGTGAACTACAGTAGTAATGGTGAGTGGTCATGCTCGTGTTTTGTTTGAAGGATGGGACGTACGTGAAGTCGCCCAGCGACAAGCTGACCTATGGCACTATGGTATTTGTGAGGGTGGTGATAGTCCAGGATGTGGCGAGTTACCTGGCTAAGGCAGTTACCATCGCGGTCCGCTACAGTGCAGTGCGACGGCAATCCGAGCTGAAGCCAGGGTGGGTGTTACCTCGTGCTTGGATAGTACTTAACGCATTAGAGTATGTTATCTCTTGATTTCTCTGTCATGTGTCTTGTTTTGTAGTCTTGAAATGCACATATTATTGGGTTGATAAAACTCAAGACAGTGCTTAAAAGTGGTAAAATTAATTGAATTAACATTAGAAATCGTGGCACTTTACTGTTGGACACGAAATCGCCTGAACTGTATGAGCGGTGGAGGAGAGTGAAGAGTTCAAAACAGTCTTACGGCATATTTGGAGTTGTTCTGGCCTCTAGATCTGATTGGTCAAATTACTATCGTAGTGTTGTTAACCTTCTCTACTAATTAGCGATTAACAAATACTACTGGCTGGCAGTTTCGTATCTACTTTGGTGGAGATGGTGGTGATAGTGGTGTCAGCTTCGTTACAGTATTATTGTTTTTATAATATTATTATTGTGCCAGCCAAAACAAATATTTCTCCACTAAACACATTTAAATTTTTGCCGAATTAAGTAAAAATCAGTCAAACTTTCAATATGGGGTTCATGTTGGTTTACCATAAAGTATGTACAAAACTGAAGTCATCGTAAGAAATTATTTTAGAGCCAGGAACTTGTTTCCTGCTGCATTAAAAATATTCTCTGCTTCAAACAGAAGTAGAGCTGTCCGTTTAGGGAAGAATTTATAAACTGGTGCATTTGGACCTCAAGTTTCTGAGTTCAAGCTTCAAACTAGCAACGTGTGAGTTTTTTACTTATGGGTTTACAGTTTTGTACTTCGTTCAACATCCTTCGTGACTGGACTTTTGATAGAAGTCATGATGTTGGCTCAGTAACATAAAATGAGTATAGCAGAAATTGTTTAATTCAGTACAGCATTCTTATATGATATGTTACATAATTGCATTCAGGAAGACCCTGATTCGAATCCGAGTTCCAGCGATCTGGATTTTGGTTTTATGGTGTTCTGAAATTGCTTCAGCTAAATGCTGAAATGGTTTCTTAACATAAACCATCGACAATTACCCTCCCAGTTGATTTTCTTGTGTAAAATTATATGTAATCATCTCAACTGACCTCTCTTTCAACAAGACGTAGTGCCCATAAAAAAAAAGGAAATAAAATTAGTGAAGTGTAGATAAGTTTTGTCTGTCATGTTTATAGTGAGCCAGAACCACAGATCATGGACTACCGTACACAGCAATACAAGCTGTTTCCGAACATAGCAATGTGCTTCGCCATGAGATTTGCTGCCCGCAGACTGTGGAACATTTACAACAACGTCACCTCTGACCTTGAGGAAGGTGACTTGGATCGCTTACCAGAGGTAGGTGTTTGCTGTTTTCTTGGTCATGGTATGCCAGTGGTGCTATGATAAAAACACTAATTCAGTTGCAACCACGTGACTCAAAATTCCTAGTTGCATGTAAAATTCATTAATCATTATGTACAAAAAAATTATGTTTTACTGTGAATAAATCAGAATTTTAAGTTATACATAGTAATATATTATTGCAAAATATAAACACTTAATTTGCATTATAAGATTGCAAATTATTGGCAAACAATGAATGATGCAGTATTTTTGCAGTACTCATGTATTAATTTAATTGTAATTTTGTCTAAGGTCTTCAGTCTGTATGCATTCAATAAAGGTTGATAACTAAATATCACAGTATGAATATTATTATGCATGAAGGTTTATGTATTTGTATACCTGTATGTGTTCGTGTAGATGTACATATATATTTATAGTAAGTTGTTTATTTTTGTAAATGTTTCAGCCTGTTTTGACTCACAGTATTGACATTTAAACTTAAGTACCATGTATTTGTCAAGTAAATTTTTTTTTACTTTTATGCAAAACATGTTACATATTTATAATTGCTATATTTGTTCGTTTAGTACTGTATTTCGCAAATTATGTTTTTCTGTCTCCTTTACGGCTATTCAAGTGCTCATTAAAATAGTTACATGAGTAGTATGTAGTATCATTTTTTGTGACGAATACATGATTCACTATAACTTCTGATGCATGACAAAGTTCGTCCAGTCAGTGCATAAAAAGGACCACGCTCAGATGTTTGAACCAGTCGCCCAACGGCATGAGATAAGAGGGTTATGCTGCTGTCAATTCTTATTGCTCAATTTGATACCTCGCCATGGCTTATCGTCGTGTCATAGAAGGGGATGTGCACTTGTTACCGTCAACATACACCGCAAAAAATTTACAGTTCACAAAGATGTAATCTTAGTATTGTTTTAATTAGGAGGAATAGTGCAATTTGATGGAAATAAATTTTTTTTTTCCTTAGCGTATCTAAGATATCGCAGATTTTTGACATAAAGTCTTTTATGTTTGGTGGGACATTTTTTTTTTTTAAATACAAAACCACATTGATTTTTTTATAACTTTTAGCACATCGTCCATTTTATGTTAAAGTGGAAATTAGTTCATTTTAGTAAGTCTGTAGACTTCAGTTCTTGTTGGATGTATGATTCTGTAACCATGCAAATTTTGACTTTGGTATGCCGTTATGTATAGGAAAATTATGCTTGCTTGTGTATGTTGTCAGCTGCATGCCATATCGTGCTGCCTGAAGGCAGTGTGCTCGTCGGATGCAGCTACTGCCATTGAGACATGTCGGCTGGCGTGCGGAGGCCATGGTTACATGACATGCAGCAACCTACCCGCGACATATGGCCTCGTTACAGCTGCCTGCACCTATGAGGGTGAGAACACCGTGCTACTCCTGCAGACTGCAAGGTAACACATTTTTTTATACAAAACCACTAAATCTGGTTGAAACTATACTTACCTACGAAAAGGAAACACATTTCAGACTATAAGCCAAGGAAATTGTATTTACTTTCAAAACACTGTGTCACGTCACGTTGAGGTGAGTTGCAGATTCAGTTTCTCGTGCATAGCAGCAATCAATCCCCTGCTTCTTGCTCTCAGGCATGGTGGAGGAATCCCTTAAGGTGGCTCCCTATAAAGAGTGGATTGGTGTGTGTGAGGCACAAAGTTTATTGTGCGTTAAGAGCCCTACTGACTGACTTTTCTCCTCTATGTTGAAGTCACTCAATGGGCGTACAGTGGTTTACTAGTATTCACTTTCTTGTGGTGACCAAATCATTTTATCTGTGGAAAGTATAATTTTTAAGTCCAATGCTTGCTTCTATTTTTGAGTTATTTGAATACGTTTGGTACTTTCACCTATATGGCAGTCTGAAAAGGCAGTTTTTATGCATTTTGAAAGGATAAAAAATAATCATGTTTTAATAAGTATATTGAATTTTTTAACTTATACAGTTGTATTTTGAAGTATGTGTCTTTACATTGGTGTACAAATGCATTGTTTGTTAAGCAATTTCATCACAAAAAGAATACTCGCAACTCACTACAACCCGTTTCAAGTCCAGATAGGAAGCCACCTTAAATTACATCTTGCTGTTCATTTGATAAGTGTTTATGTGTGCATGGTGGCAGGTTCCTGATGAAATCGTGGCAGCAAGCGGCCAGTGGCATCAAGCTAACCCCGACTGTGGAGTATCTTCAGTCGAGCCACCGCAGCTCCGGCGTGTGGGACAGGAGCATTGAGGGCATTATCCGAGCCCACGAGGATGTCGCTGCTGGGTCAGTGATTAGTTTATGTGCTATCAGTAATCAAGTTCTTACAATCACTCACAGAGCAAGGTAGCACTGTAGTAAAAACATTGCACATTAATTTGAGGGAACTCAGGTTTACTTCCCAATCCGCTACTTTGGTTTCAGTTTTTCGTGATCTTCCAAAATCATTCCAAGCTTAATCAGGGTATGGTTCCCTATTTGTCAAAGATAATCACAGAAGATACCGGGATGTATTTTTCTCCATTTAAAAAATGTATTTTTTTTTATCCATTTTCACTTGTTTTCTTCCTTATGACTTATGATAGGACTGAAGTAAAATGTGGTTTCTACAGATAATTGTTTTATAGGCCTATCCTTCCTGGAAAGAAACTGTGTTCTCAGAACAGTCATTTTTGGACATATGTGTATATGCACAAACATTGATTTCACAGAATCCATCTTGCTAGAGACTCTTAAATTGTGATGTGTATTTTTTCCTCAGGAAGATACGCCTGGCCGCTGGGAATATGGCCAGCAGAATCAAGTCCGGGACATCCCCTGAGGATGCCTGGAACATGACGTCCATCGAGCTAGCACAGTGTGCAGAGGTGAGCATATGAGTAAAGTTATATTGTTTTTTTATTGGCACATTTACTGTTTTTGTATTTAACAAATAATCCCAAGAAGCTTGGTAGATAAGGGATGGTTAAGACGTTATGTCTGTTTCTTTTTACAGGCACATTGTCGATGTATCCTTGTAAACACATTCCTGGACACATTGAAGTCGCTTGAGATATCAGACTCGTTGCGTTCTGTTCTTACACAGCTGTGCGAGTTGTATGCAGTCTACTGGCTTCTTCAGAAGTCAGGGGATTTTCTAAGGGTTTGTTTAGTTTTATATGCTTATCTGTGTGTATTTGATTTTTTTTTTATATATAAATTTAAAAATCCTACCAATTTGCACTACACTTTGTGAAGTGGTGAAAATGTTGAAAGTTATTCCTTGTTAGATTAGAATCTTTTTTGCATTGTTTTGTTTTCTGTTTTGCAGATTTATGTTTGCCGTTGACAGTAATTTTGATGATTTACACTTGTAGCTATTATAAATTATGTTTCTTGCGAGTTTTGGATTTTTTTTTATAAATTTATATCTTTTGGTCAAAAGTTACAGTTAGCAAGATGTGCCGAAGGGAGTGGGTTGTTAGTTAAAGATAAAAAAAGCGTCAGTCACGAGCCAAGTTTTATTTCCACATTTGATCTTTATTTTGGAATTAGGTACCTGATTGGCTGTAATTTACATGGTGACAGAATGAAATTAAAGTAGCCGACCATTGTTTATTTTCGCATTATAAGCTAGGCTCTTGCTTCACACATTTTCCACTACAGTGCAATATAGTTGTTAAATTTGAATAGGAATCAAGACTTGACATGTCAATGACTGATACCCCTTGACTTGATAAGATATACATAATTAGAGCCCCGGATTTTTCGCAAATGCGAAATAACCGCAATAAAATGTGAAAAGTTTCAATAGACTCGACAAAACACGAAATGTGAACTACTTTTTTCTAAAGAAAAAATTTTACGTCATGCTTTAATATATCACTGCGAACGAGCTGCTGTACGGTGTGAACCGGCTGTGTACGGACGGCAGTGGCGGCAGCTGACTGGCTGGCGTCCGCCAGAAGTAGCCGCGTGTAGATCGTGCCTATACCTAGAGCGAGGGAAGGGAGGGAGGAAGCGAAGAAGGCGTGGCTTTCCCTCGCAACAAACAGCCTACCAGAAACTTGGGCGGACCATACCCCGCCCACTTTCTTTCCCCTGCCCCTTCCTTTCGACACATTCCCTTTCCCCACCAAGATTGTCTTCGCTCACCAAGGCCATGAGCTGGTAAGAGAGAGAAAAGCAGCATACTCTCTCTTACGTCTCCTAGCATTCTTTGTTCTTTTCTTAGCGGTTTTACTTACCTTCCGCGGTGTTTATTCTGTGAAAACAAACGTTGCCGCGTGTCTATTCTGTGAAAACAAACTATGCTGCGTGTTAAAGTTTCGATTCACGACCGTGCAAATGCATTTAAAAACGAAAAATTCTACGTGAGTGACAGTTCCATACTAATGTGCGGTGTTTGTAACACACGGCTTGACTGGGAAAAAAAAGATGCCCTTGAAAAACATGTGAAATCAAGTACGCATACTAGGAAAAATCTTGAACAGGAAAAACTCATATCAGAGAAAGGACAGACATCCAAACATCAAACAACGGTTCTGAGTATATTTGAAAACCAAAAACGTTCCAGAATTGAAAAAAATGAGTTTGTGGAAGACACTGTAAAAATGTGCATGCAGGCAAACATACCATTGGAAAAAATGGACCACCCGGCAGTACGAACATATTTAGAGAAGTATGTACGTGGTTCTGGTGATTTGCCTGGTGCAGACACACTTAGGCGGGAATACATGCCTAAAGTAGGTGCTGCGGAAAAAGAGTGATTGAAAGAACTCATTCAAGGAAAAGATATATACATTGTTGCTGACGAAACTTCTGATAGCCGTGGACGTTGTGTGTTTGTAATCCTGTTCCGTACCAACGACTCTGCTGCTGATCAACAGGTATACTTGGCCATGTGTTGTTTCCTAGATTCCGCAAATGGCATTACATGCAGTCAACCCATACTGGAATGTTTAAATCAGTATGGTGTAGCATATGAAAATGTCCGAGGTCTTGTGTCTGAGTCAGCCAGGTACATGAGTACCTGTTTTGCTGCACTGCAAATAGTTATGGGTGACCATGCCATCCATTTTCAGTGTTGGGCTCACAAAGTGAACTTGGTGGGTGATGTTTTTATGCATGAGTTCAGTGATGTGAATGCTCTTGTGGTCGATGTAAAGATGGCATTTTTACATGGCAAAAAAATTAAGAGTGGCTACATTTTGTTTCTGCAAGAGAATTTCCCAGAACTGGCTGCAAAACTGTTCCCAAGCCCTGTGGTGACAAGATGGAATTCTTGGTTCATGGCAGTAATTTACTTGTCCGATTACATTGATGCACTCCAGTTTTTTGACCAGTGGGAACCACAGAATTCCATCGTGAAATCAGTGTGTCAGAAGTTATCTGGAGGCCAATTTCCTGTGCTGAAGGTAAAGTGCAAATTTGTAAGTGAGGCTTGTAAAAAAATAGTCGATCTAATTAAAGTTCTGGAAGGTGGACACTATCCCTTTTCTCATTTGCTGTGGGATGAACTCACCCAGATCTCTGATCAGTTGAGACGATATGCAGATGGTGTTTTACCATCTCACACACAGCAAATGTTGCATGAAGTCAAAAGTGATGCAGTCAAAGCCAGCATTAAATCTGCTATTTCCAACTGTTGTGCCAAGAGCTGTACCAAATTATCAACACACATGGCTCCATCTCCAGCTAATAACTTTTACACAACAGCAGGTGAGCTGTTTAACCCAGCCAAAGCAGATCAACAAGTGGAATTGAACTGCAAAAAATTGAGTGTGAGCAAGGCCAAGCTCCCTTCATTTTCTAAGATCAGTGCCGATCAATTCATGGATGGCTACATGTACTCCCACGAACAGTTGAAGGGAAACTTGCGTGCTGGAAATAAGATAGACATGCCTCAACTTCTTTTAGCAGTGTCCATCACTAAACCAGAGTTCGGAGCTGCAGCCCTTAAAACCATCTGGGCCCCTGTGAGCAGCGTCGACGTGGAGAGATGCCTGAGCTCTTACAATGTTGTTCTCAGCGATCGAAGAACAAGTTTGAAACAGGAAAATATTGAAATGTGCATTATCCTTAAATTTAATTAGTGAAACTGTAACCTGTATGTAGGCCTATGTCTACTGAAAACAGTTGTTTACTTGCTTGTCAATTTTTTATTTTTTACACTAATATTGTTTAGTTACCTATATTTTACTAGAAATGTGTTATATTTTTTAAATGTATGTGTTTTTTGAGTTTATTGTAATCTGACGAGTTTGACAAGCCTACTGAACCATTATTCTTACATTTTGAACAGTGATTATTTGTTAAACAAACTGTAGTTTACAGAGAAAGATATAATATTATTGAAAATGCTACAATGTGCTAATTTTTATTTTTGAAAATGCTACAAAATGCTAAATTTCATTTTTAAAAAGCTAAAATACGCATTTGAAAATGCTAATTTTCCGCGGCTCTATACATAGTATGTATGGTAATAGCTTCAAGCCAGACACTGATACAACCAAACACATTTTCAAAACAGGCATCTCTTAGCTTGATAAACTGTAAACAAAAACCAGTTTCATGTGTATGGTGGTTATAAATACTATTAACCTGTTTTCTTTAAACCAACAGATTACAAATTAAATTTACTGATGTACCCATTAATGTGGCCGTTTGGGTGCAGTAAGCCAAGTTTCTCTTTTTTTTAAATTGTAGCTGATTCTTTGTAAATTGTAGCTGTGATTGAGTATAGTATACACTTTTTCTTAATATACAAATAGGTGCTATAAGACATGGGACTGAAGAATCGTCACACCTCTGTTGGTGTTTTATTTTATAATTTTGGTAAAGACATATAAAAAGACCAAAATAAATATTTTCTGGAGTTTCAGTGCTTACATAACAAAAATTTCAGTACCTTGCCTACATTAACTAACTGACCAACAAAGATTTAATACAGTTGAACCCCCAATTTTACGAGTACCGTATTTTAGGAAAAAGTGATTTTACTGTTAGAAAATCTTTAGTAAAAAAAAAATTAAAATGTGAAAAAAAAATTAACAAAATTGCAGTTTTAACTATTTATAGCTTAATTTTGATTTTACGGCATCAAATATTAATACTGTGCATGTTCCTGACAGTATTGTAAAATTGACGGCCTCGTTATATCGGGGTCTAGCTATAACGAAAACCCCGATTTTACGAGTTCCTCAATTTTACGACTGTCATATGAACTCTGATAAAATCAGGGTTCTCCTGTATACCATATTTTTCTGCACAATTTATGCAATTTTTAAGTTGGAATTCGGGGTGTATAAATTATGTGTAGGCATCAGAATCAAAATATTTCCAAGCCAGATGATTACTTAAACACAAAAGTATGGTTACCAAGCAGGATCTCAAAGGAAGATACTTCAGTATTCAAATTATCTGAACAGAATACAAATTATTTTTAGATATTAAATGTATGCCAGTGAAACATAAACTTAGGCTACTTATATCTCCCGACCACTAAAGTAATGCTTAAAATGTGAAACCACTGTCTTACTGTTCATGGTAAAAAAAAATACAAATCTGGAAATAATTTGAGTTAAGCTAAAATGCTGGTCAAAATAACTCTGCAACATTTAGCTGTGTAAGATTTAAACAATACTTGGGACGAAACTGAAACATAAGATTTCGGGGTTCTCGTAAGTGTCATAGATGACTGGATAAAAAAGTCAGAACATGAGTGGAATCTATCCAAGGCTTCAACTGTTCGACACTCCCCGCGAACTGTTTACTGTGCTGATTGGTAGACGTGGAGGGTCCAACAGTTCAGCTGTGAAGTTATCAGTGCGCACACATTTTGTACATGTTATTTGTATGAATTTCTCTATGCTTCTCGTTCATGTTCATATAAATCTGTGACTGGGATTGGATTGTGTCATAATTAGCAGAGAAGAAACAAATGTAACGTATGAGATTGGATGAAAACCATAGAATATGGAAGGCAGTAGATTTAACTAAGTTCAGTAACTCTACGACCTGCAGACTGTATTGTAAATGCTATCCATACGCATTCTGCTGCTTCACTCCATACGCTCTGAAAATTAAGGAAATGCAAGTAAATTATTTGTTAGCAGGAGATGTCGCTTAGGTGTAAATTGTACTGTAGTAAAATGAAAAATGGTTGAATTGTCGTTTTGTTTTAGTTTTCTTCTGTGACGCCCCAGGACATAGACTTCGCCCAGCGCTGGTTAGAGAAACTGCTAGAAGACATACGGCCCAATGCAGTCGGAATTGTCGATGGTTTCGACATCTGTGATGAAGTATTGTCCTCTGCGCTGGGAGTATACGATGGAAGAGTTTACGAGCGCTTATTCGAGGAAGCAGCGAAGAGTCCACTCAACAAAGAGCCTGTGAACAAATCATTCCACAAGTACCTCAAGCCTTTCTTGAAGTCAAACATGTAAACCTGTACTTCAGTATTAGAGATTATTTAGTATAGTGACTTTTCCAGCACTCTATGGTGGAAGCAAATTGTTTGATACTTTGATCTACCACGTATATAACTGTGGTATGTCTGTACATACAAGGTTCCTCTTTTCAAAAGTGGATTCATATTAAGTGTTCCTACCCATTAATATATGGATTGGCTAGTTTAAAATCTATTGCAGTTTACCTTTTTAATAAGCAACAAATATTTATAAGTTTTTCCTTCTGCTGACACATTTAATCCCGCATTTTAAATATCTGTTGAGAAATGATGTCAAGTTTAAGTTGCCTGCCAAGATAATTTTTAATCTTCGCTTCATTGATATCTTTTATAATTGTGATTCCATAAAACATCAGGCTTATAGATGAACTGTAAATTCACAAGCAGCCATTAAAGTACAGTAAACACTCGTTTTACCGGACTATATGGGGGGAGGTGTGGTCCGGTAAATCAGATGTCCGGTAAATCGTGAAGTAACAAAATCGGCACACAAAAATAGACAAGAAGCCGATAGATTTATAGCAGTGTGACATGCGTAGTAACGCAACGTGTTTGTTATGGTCAAATCGGGGGAAGAGGGCGAGGGGGAAGGTTTGCGTTGACTGGCGGGAGTAGAAAGATAAGCATGTGCCTTTGTCCACTCATTGAGGTAACCAAGGGAGATGGGCGGGGAAAAGTAGAAAGAGAGGGACAGGAGGCGGCTTGCTGTCAGCTTGGTTTCATGTTACGTTGCGGGGTAACGTGTGACACGTGAACTTGAGCTACTGCTTTGTATTTCACAGTAAAGTGTTTATTTACTAAATACATAACAAATAAAAAATGTCCATCTAAACTACCGCTGTTTGCATCGCGACGCACTATCTTATACCGCGTCTGTGAGATAATAATCTAGCTGCCATCCTCGATAATTTCTGAAGGGCTGAGCGTGAGAAAGGTATGTGTTGCGCTAGTTTGTCCGCAGCTGATTTTATCTCTCTACACATCGTACATTTACACCACACGAGCGTTGTTGAACATACATTGCCTCGTCGTGTGAAGATGCGGTAGCAAGTTTCACGTGTTTCCTGGATCCAACAGTGCCAATTTTTTTTTTTTTTTTGTTCAACATCATATTTCAACACATAACTCGTTTAACTAGTTTTTTGCTTTACAAATGTCGGACTCAGTTTGTTTCTTGACACAGTAATCATCACACAACTTGCTACCAAAACACGGGCCTCTTAAATTTTCTATTAGTTCAAATTTTTTGCTTGATTTCAAAGTTACTCTATTTCTTTTCTGTTCTGTTGCAGACGCCATTTCATTTTTAAAAAACGCATAATCTTTATTGTGCACGTACATCAACTGCGTAAACAATTCAAGTAGACACGACAGTCGTTCTTGCCCGGACACGTCAAAACACCGATGAAAGACTAGCTCTGCTTACCGGCACGCGGCTACCTGTGCACGCGCCTGATGCCACTTACCAAAGCACAATAACCAGGTAGGTCTTGCGCTGTTGATCTTACAGTTCCGTAAAAAATTCACGTAGACAATCATTCTTGCCGGGACACGGCACATACCCCAATGCGCAATTAAAAATAGCTCTACCTTCTTACGTGGCTAACCATGCGCGTGCATGATGTCACTCACCAAAGCACAATAACCAGGTAGGTCTTGTGCTGCATGTGACAAGTAGACCTGACTGGAATAATTTTGTATTGCCAGATTTTGTCCGTTAAATACGAAGTCCGCTGAATGGAGGTCCGATAAAACGAGGGTTTACTGTAATTTATTTACCTTCAGGAAATAGTCATACTTAGTTGACTTTGTACACCTAGCGTAATGTATGTGCATTCTGGAGCATGAATGTAGGAAATGCACCGTGAAATGGTGGTACCCATAATCACTCTGTATTAGGTTTTTAACAGTAATTTATTAAAACCGTATTAAAATACATACTGATAATTGGTCAACACCATTATTGATTCTTTCGTAGGTATATGGTAAAGCCTAATTGGTGTCACTACTTTAAAGTTTATGTGGTTTTTTAGTTTTTGTTATATTGGCAGTACAACATGAAGTTCATATGGGTTTGATTGGGGACTGGTTTTAATAGTGTGACACATACATATCCTGTAAATGTATTAACAGGAATTTAAATGCTTAAATATGAAACCCATGAAACAATGTAGCAAACTGTAGACAGGTGGTTGGTTGTCAGTGAACCTAGCGGTCGGAAGGTGAGCTAGGTTTCAGTGGAAAATTCAACAAGAAAACATTACCGGTAATTTACGTAGATGGCTATACGTATATCTGAGTTTGTAGCTGTTTTTTTGGCCCAGTTCCCAGTATTTCAATTCTGTATACAAGTTCTGTGTTTTTGCACACTTTATCCCTTTAAGTAATTTTTTTTAAACATTTACTATAGCATAAAATATTTTTTGACAATGGAAAATACATATTGTTGTATAAATTGTTTTTGGGTAAAAATTTGGAAAAATGTTGGTGTTAAACTCACATTATTGCGAGGGTTCCTTGAGTGTAGTGTAATTTGTTTAGCTGTTGAAAACCAGAAATTCACTGTTTGATGAAATCACAAATAAAAAGAGGAACCAAGTATGACCTGGTGCTAAAATTGTGTAAACAGTGCCTCGATACTCATTTGAAAATGACGTAGCTATTGTTTTGTAAAAGCTTTACAAATCAATGGTGCAAGAATAATATAAGTATTACAGACAACTATAATAAAATATAGTTATTTTCTAGAGTTCCAGTTCTGCAGGTGGCTCTTAAATCTTAAGTTTTCTTCAATTTATGTTCCTGTAGTATTTCTTACTCTTTAACACCAAAGATAAATATTCTCCTTGTGATGTAATCTTCCTAATCTTAACAAATGCATTTTATTGCGGTGCAGAGTTTCTCTTGGATGTTGAATTGTAATTCATAACATCTAATTTGTTCATCTATTGATGATGTAAAAAATTACAAAAGAGAAGCATTTACAGATAATAATATGCTGTGTGTTTGTCGGTTTTCCTTAGTTTGTTTGATAAAGCATGGACACAACCACAGGTGTGAAGTTTGTATACTTTATCCCTTAATTCTTGCCATTTTTATTCATACTAATGCAAAAAATGTTCAATCATGCAGTGTAGAAAAATAACTGCATGGCATTTTTATTTTATCATTACAGTGTTTTGTTTTTGACGTTGTTTATGTTGTTATGAATTTTATTGTAATTATTTCCAGGCACAGTATATTGAATGTAATGCTGTACACACACTATTGTAGCTTTGATTCTCAAAATTGAGTACTTTTGAATCATGACAATATGTTTGTATACAAATGCCAATACTATGCTAATATAGTAAGTACTACTTTAACATCATCTTTTACAAAATTATTTCAATATAATGTTAGTAGTTCGTGATGAGTTTTGCTATAATGTCGGCACCATCTTGCTACAAGGTTGTTTCTGTAGTATAAATTAATTTTGGATGGTTTAGTGTTTAAAATACGGTTACATATATGTAGTTAATTTGCCAACTTCCATTGCACTGAATGTTCATGAAGTGTAAAATAATACTGTATGAAATTTTACTTAGGAGGGGTGCTATACAAAGCAATCATTGCACAGCCTGTTGGTAAGTTGTTGAGGTGCAATTTAACTACCTGTGGATTTATGATTAATTATACCAACACACTTGCATACAGTAAAACCTCGTTAATTCGAACTCGGTTAATTTGAAATGCTATATAAATCGAAGCCACCGCTCAGTCCCGAACGTGAGGATAGGATTACACGTGCTATGGAGTTTGGTTAATTCGAAATTCGGTTAATTTGTAATTCAAAGCTTTTTTCTGGCCCAAACAGGAATCAAGTCCTAGTAATTCGAAGTCATTTTGATTCAGAAGTCAGTAAAACGTGCACAATCTAAGATTAATGCTGCGTCGTGTGGCTTTGTACAGCCCTGGCTTTGTTTCCGTTACCGTGCCTGCCCGTGTCGCGCTGACCTTGAGGCTTCCTTGCTGTCTGCTTGCGCATGGCACTTGAGTTCGAATGTGTGTGTGTGATGCGCGCAAAGAGAGAGGAAAAGAATAATGGAAGGCAGGAACGGCACAGTGTAGGACAGCCTGTGGCTGTGTGATGTGATGATCACGTGATTTTTGTGCTTTCCTCCCGCACTGTCTGTGAGCTAGATACAGTTACGGTAAGACATGTGCGCATGTGCCACGAGTCTGGAGTATTTCATTGGCCAGGGAGAAGCGGGTAGAATGAGTGAAGGAGAGGATGAGGAAGATGGTAGCTCATCAACTCCCCCCCCCCCTGCCCAACTCGTAGAGTGAGCTGGTTTATTTATAGAACTTCTCCACTGCCCTTCCCCCCGCCTAACTAGCCACATACCAAGCAGATGCCAGAGTTGCGTCGTCCTGCACGTGCCTCCTATACCCTATCCATTCTAAGGTTGCAGCTAATTCAGTCAAGTGAATGACAATAAATTTTTGCACAGCATAAATGTCATTTTAATTATTGAATAATACAAGTAAAGTTTGTAACGGCACAATCACAATGTTAGGAATGAAGACATAATTCAATTGCTTTGATTTACTTCGTTAGAAATTTTTATTTCTGCTGCAACCTTAGAGTGGACGGAGTATAGTCCTTGTTCTCTTTTACCTGCCTCCCCCTTCCCACTTTCAGGCGTGAGTCGCCAGTCAACAATGCAGCTTCTAGGAGAATACGGCCAGCAAAGTGGCAGGCAAAAAAGTACAGGTTTGTTTCCCGTGTTCGGCTGGTGTCGTGTAACTGGCAACTCGTGGGAGGAGAGAACAGATAGCAGTCAAGGTCGCAGTGTCTGTTGCTGCCTCCTGTGCTACGTTGCCATGTTGTGTGCACTGCACTGATGCCATGCAACCGTCTGGCTGGCTGCACTGCTTGTCGCGGTTTATCACTTAAGATCTTATCACTTATAATAATATTTAGCTAACACGGCATCTGATTTTTCCTTGGAAAAACTAATGGAAAACTAACTTTGCACTTGCGAAAATGACTCGACGACTATGTTTAAAAATTTTCATTTGGGAGGAGGGTTAGTCATAATTACTATTTTGGGTGTGTTACATTGTTTATAAAATAATTTCACTGGCAGAACGTCACGTTTTCCTCCTTAAAGCTACTGGAAAATCAATTTGCACTTGTAAAAATGACTCGGTGCGAAATATTTAAAAAATTTTTTTCTTGGTGGGGGGATATAGGGTGGTAAAATTTACCGTTTTGGGCTAAAAATTCTTCAAGATGTCCGTAAAATTCTTCCGCCTCTTAGAGCATTTATAAATTACCGTATTTGCCGACGTATAAGATTAACTTTTGTTTTACAAGTGTCCCTGCGCCGTTTTTTTACCACGCATCGCAGCTAGCGTCGTTTGGCGATCGATACATCTGGAGTGCGTGCCGAGATCCTTTGTCTCGCCAACACATTGCTCTCTGATGACAACAGCGTACAGGAATGCGATGACTTTCTGCAAGCAGCTGCTGCAGCCCGCGGCCAGGAACTGACTTTGTCGCCGGTCACGTGTTACCGTCGCTGTGCATTTCCTTGGCTCTTAGGTGCCCTGAGGGCAGTAGTGCCCATGTTATTGGTTTCTGTATCTCCTATGATATCTATAAAACGGTAATAAATGCATTACAAATATTTAAACAAGATATTCATGTTTCTGGCAAAGGAAAAAAATTTTTTTCTGCCAGGAAATTCAAAATTAATAATTATTTTTTCAAGAGTTTTTACCTTAAAAACAATGACTCGTCTTATGTGCGGGGTCGTCCTATATGCCGGCAAATACGGCAGTAATAACAATCACATGCTGTGGCAAAGGCAACGCGTGGCAGACATCGAGAGCTGGAACAGGGATGGGGAAGCGCAGAGTTGCTGACAGCCCAGTAGACGTGATGCGGGTTACTTGCAGTACAGTGCTCGCCAAGAAAAACCAAGCGTACGACGACCAAAAAATGCAACAAATTTGTTTGGTCTAGTTACTTCATACTACTATTCCCTTTTTCAATTCGAATGCTTTACAGTTCTCGAAGACTACCGTAAAAATGGGTGTAGAAACACCAACTTTGTACCTTTTTAAAAAAAAAACTTTGGAATTCGCTAATTTGAAGTTATGTAATTCGAAGTACCAAAATTTCGGTCCCGAGCACTTTCAATTAACAAGGTTTTACTGTAAATAACATAACTGAACCCACTACTATGTTAATTATTAGCATTTTTTGTTGACTCCTTTATTAGTGACAGCTATGTCTTCAAAATGTTCCCATAAACTATATTTAGTATATACTCACATTATGTGACAAAAATATTATAAGTTTGGCGTGCCCAAGAATTTGACAATTATTTTAACATTCTGCTTGCGGATGAAGGAAACTTCTATAACATCACTTTTCATGTCACAACAGTAACGGCCGGCATATATGTGCACACCAAGTTTTCTGTGAAGCATTTTTGTAAAATATTTAAAACATTCTTGTGTGTTTTGTAGCGACAGTACAGTTTGAAATGTTCGTCTAATCGATCACAAATGCACGGAGTTTTTATCATGTGAAGCTGCGATATTGCAACACTGTACTGTGCACAATAGAGCTGTGCTCTTCTCTTGGTCTTTCTGCGCATGACAAAATGATGTCGCTTCTTATCGGAGTTTTAACATTGAAGAAGAGTACAGATCTACGTTGCTCATGCCTGTTGATCGCGGAAACAGTTACTTCTGTCACCTCGTGGTGGCAGCACCTGCTGGCGCAGCAAGTGTTGCATCCTCGCACCTATGAAACACCTCGCTAGACGTAAGCAGTTACACTTTATATAATACCAGGCCAAACAAACATTCTGAGAAAAAATGTGACACTAACCTTGAGCAAACTAGGGGGAGGATGCTGTGGTTGTGAGCGTAAAACAAATGTCAATAATACAGAATGCAGGTAATGAATGTATATTCGCTCAAACAGTGTTTTTACATGTTGAATCAAAGATATTAAATATTACTCAATAGCCTTATAAGGAAGTAATATTTTTAACATCTGACGTTACGAATAAAGAAAATACTAGTTATCATTTAATTGCCGAAAATGATAACTTTACAATTAAATTTAAACTAGGTAGAAAATTATACGTACTTAATGCTTATTAAAGAGTCATATTGAAATTTTCCTGGAGCTTAAACAACTTTCAATGCTAGTAATGAAATTTTAACCCACGTTTTGTATCGTGTTCATAAAACAAAATGAAATTTAGTGTGTAGGAACTGTTTTAAATTATTTTTTGAGACAATGTGTAAACACCCATTATTTGACTTCACCAGCCGCTACTGTGTCACAATATTTGAGAACACAGCCCAACATTATACAAGAATTTCCTGTAGTTTTTATTTTCAGTATGGTACATGGACATAGTTTATGTTGAAACACAGTTATATAATTTGTAAAATGAATGTGCAAACGAAAATAAGTATTGCAGTAGAACATAATAGTCAAGTGTGAAGTGTTCGGGCCAGTATCTGTAGTAAGGTAATACCGTAGTTCAAAACTTTCTCAAGTGCCTTATTGTGATTTGAAAGATACGTATTAAAATTTTTTCTCTAATAAATTTAACTGCATTAGTTTATTTTCACATGCTCAACAATTGTTAGATTACACTAATCATCTGTAGTACACTAGAAATGTACCTAAATCAGTGTCAGATTACCTATTTTTATTGACTGTTTTTAAATTTTCAAAACTTTAGCTGCAGTGTTACTATGTTAGGTACGTGATGAATATTAGAGACATATTTTTATGAAATTGCTTGGTTTGCACATAAAAAATTTAAGCTAAAACTTAGAAAAGTAAAGTATTATTCTCTACTAGTCATTCATTTGTTTGTTCACGCAATTCTTCTTCTTCTTCTTCTCCTTCTTCTTCTTCTTCTTCTTCTTCTTCTCTTTCTTCCAGTTTCTCAATAGCTTTCATGCTAAGACTTCCTTCCTGTGTATAATTTTGGTTTGTTTAACTAACCTAACCAACCTGTGTAATTGCTGGTCAGATTATGAAACTACAGTATGTACTGTACAAATAATTCCTTCTAAACTTATTTTCTGATGATACACAAACAATGTGAAGTCTTTAAAAAAAAAAGTGAAATATAGCATCTGTAATGTCTGTGTTGTACCTCTGGAAATATGTTGCATGCTGATGTTTTTATTACATGTACTGTTTTGTTGGTAATGCTTTAGACTTTATGATTTATTGCTGTTAATAATTTTGTGTTATCTGAGGTCTGATTATAGATATTTACTATGTGTTATTAATTTTTAAAGTAGAAATAAATTGCTATCTTCTTTACTGTTTTTGGAAGTAAATTACTAACTAGGAAAAACCTATTTAATAGTCACTTTGATATATTTTATATTGTAGAAAAAACTAAAAAGTGAGACTACCGTAAAATATTTCAGCAATAATTATGTGGCAAGGTGTTTGGAACTGTTATCAATCAACATTTATACATTTAAATGAATAACATTTCGTAGTGTTGATAATACTGTAGCTCATGTTCAATGCTCTCCGCTTTACAGGCCGAAACACTTCTTAAAGATACAAGTTGGCTTGTATAGTGTTTAGTTGTGCCGTTTCTATTTTAAAACAAGATAAAAAACAAACACTGCAGTACTTCAATACCTTCAGCTCATTTTGTGTCTAAAACACTCACATAGTGGTATAAAATTATTGACCTGTGAACGTTTTAGAACTGAAATTAAATATTATTACAAGTACTCAGAAATACTAATGTAATTAATTTGTTCGTATTTGGTTTTAGGAATATGTTATATATACATATGTAGATGCTGATATAGTAATGTCAAGTTTATGTAATGGATGTAACTAGTTAAATGTTAATATAAATTAAAGAAAAAATGCAATGTCTTCCAAATAGAAACTACAAAAATGTTATTTGATTGAAAAGAAAATTTGTGACTGCAGTTATATTGGCGAGTTTATTAAGAAGTAATGTTTATTTACAATCTTAGAAATTTTTGTAATTCGAAGTTGAAAGATGTTCACTTTTCTGTTTTGTACCTGTAAGCTATGCCTGCTTTACACATACAGTAGTTTAATTTCTATTACCATCAGTTATTGCCATTGGTATGACGATACATATGTGATTAACACAAAGTTGGCTGCACTTGGATATAGAGGTCTCTGGATAAAAAGCCAACAAAATGCTGACAGAAAAATTAAATGCTAGTGTTAGATCAATTTCTAAAGTACACAGCTTCCGTTGATTTTCAAAATTTGTATTTGGTTCCGATTCTACGGTAATGCTGTAGAGTGTTTTAAAAACAGAATTGTTTTCTTATCCGTATAGTAACTTTGTACCAAATTGATTTTGTCACAACCAGTCTGTAAATTAATAATATTAACCCCATAACATGTGCACAATAAAAAAACTCAGCTTAGGTTATAGGAACAGTGGCAGCTTGTACCAATGGGTGCAGGGGCGCATACCCTTCCAAATAATATTTACACACCACAGTTAATATATATAGTTTTCAAAATTAATTTTTCAAATTTCAGTGCATGAGTATTTCATTTATTTACTGAGTAATATATCAAAAAGTTATAAATAGTGTCTCCTCTTGTTAGGCACGAGAAAGGCTTTTTCCGATGCTGAACAGTGGGCATAGGCAGCTTGCGCCCACTGCAATACGCATTTTACCCTCACTGGGAACACTTGAGAGGGCTCGGAGATGGCCGAAGTCCGGTGGTAGTATTTGGGCACATGCAGCCTGTGCCCACACTGTTCAAATAGTACAAGAGCTCGACAGGTAGAGGGTGCGTGTTGCTCGACTGCGCTGCCGCTTACCATTCCCTTCCAGTGTCACAACGCATATTTTAAAAAAAGTCGCGACTAGTCATAAGAAAGTAAAACTAAAAGTTTATATTAATTTGTACAATACTACAGAATTTGCATGAATTATTCAAATGTTATATGCACACATTTAGAACATTTTCTTTGATGTGGTGTTCGTTCAAAGAAAATGAAATGCGTGAAATGTATTTTACAGAACCAATTAGTTCATCAAGATCAATTTGAAATTAAGAATTTTGGCTCTCTTAAACCGGAACTGACTTTGTTGCGAATATATCACACTCACAAAATAATATATTCCTGCAATTTTAGTACAACCTTTACAAAAAGCTGGTTGGTCAGCACGTTTTAATGAACAGAGCACGTTTGATAGTTTTGATTGTGTTGTTTTTGCCCTAGAGCAGGCTCTGGGAATATCAATATGTGATTACATTTTGTTACCAATATAATAACAGGACATGTACGGTATGTTTAAAGATATACCTGTATTAGATGTGTTTTCAATTAATTCCAAATATGTTTTTATTATGTATCATGGATTAATGTGTGGTGTATTGCACTGTACACAGTTCTAGAAACAATTATTCAGCACCACTTGTATTTATCTTACCACATGCTTTCATGACACTTGTGTGTTGATAACAGAAGACCCTAGCATTGTAAACGTGTTCACAAAACTAAATATGTACATCCTTATAAATATTATAATTTATAGCAGATGTAACATTAACATTTAACTTAAAATCTGCTTAAATAGCATTTTGCACTTAAAAATTCACATTTTTCCGGAGGAGGACTCCCGGACCCCCTTATTATTGAGTGGGATCGGTGCTACATATGAACACCCCACACCATTAACCATAACTTCATGCCCTCCTTTGGAATTCTTTCTGGAGCCGTCACTGTATAGGAAATACGAGATTCAGAAAAAACGAGTCAATGTACCAGCTTTTGAAACTGTTCTCTTTGTTTAAATGACAAATCCAAGATTGTGACAGGGTTTTAATATGCCTAAATTGCACTGAAGAATAGACTGGAACAGCCCTAGTAGTATTTAATACTGAATTTAATGCAACTTAATGTGTAAACAAATACGTTAACAGTAAGCTGAATGAGTTTTTATTTGTGTGGTTAACGTTCACTATTTATTACCAATGGTGATATTTGCATTTTTTTTGGGTCGTTTTGGCTGCAATACAATTAAGAACTACAAATATGTTGCTGTTTGTACAGAAAACCTTTTCATGTTAATGAATGTACCTGCAAAACTAAAATTATGCTCTCTATTATTATTATTATTTTTTAGTATCAATAATTTCATTTTTTAAATTTTTAAACTATGGTTTCAGTTTGATTTAATTCCATTGGAACCCATGGAATCAATCATTACTTAACACCTTATTTTCCTTTCTTGCGTAGGCTTTTGGTAGTCAAAACTGTTATGTCCAGAGAGATCTTATGGAAAACTGCTATGGAATTGGCCATCGTCTAGTGCTGGTTTAAGTTATTTTATAGCACTTTTTATTGTATTTTTTGATACAGTGCATAATATTTGAGAATGTTAATAAAATGAAAATACTGTAACTTTTATAGACAAGTTCTTTGACAGCAAACTTTTTAATTACTGTTGGATCTGAGAGATATTTTGTTGTATGTAACTGTTCCTGTTAGTGTTAACCTTTGCCACTAAATTTTAAAAAATGCAGATACATGTACATACGTAACATTATGTGAAAGATAATGTTTTTAACATGATATGGCATATGGTCTTTGTGTTTGTTTTTATTTTAATATCTTTTTAAGGGTGAAATGAGATGTACAGGATATATTTTTTACTATTGTATAATCTTTACTTACTTATTAGTAAGTATTTAGCTAGAGGAATACCTGTACTTGGATTGGTAGTTAGAAACAAGCATAGTATTATTATGCATTTATTATTAAATAAGGTGATTTTAAAGTTTGTTATGCATGAAATATTTTAAGTACATAAACACAATTATTGAATCATGTTGGAAAAATATTTTTAATAAAGTCCAGGTGTTTTATGTTTACGTTGCTGCAAACAAATACATATAGTGCAATAAAATATGTGTATGGTGAAGGAAAGTTGTATAGCAATGAATATGAATATTTTTGTATTGTTAATTCAGTTCTACTATTTATGTTCTGTTGTGTTAAAGGTAATTTTTAAATCGCAGGTTATATCTGTAGTTCTTTAAGTGAATAAATTTCTCTGAATCTTTATTTTTGTATGATTCATGTGAATAAAGACATTTTAAAATTAGGTTGTTTTCACTTTAAAATTGACATTTAAAGTTGTGTTTTTTTTTATATATACTATATATAAAAATCCTTATACAAACATTTTAGTTGGGTAGACGTGTTTTCTTAAAAGCGGGCTAAGTTACAGAAAATGTTGTATGAAGGCATTGAGCTCAAATGCACTAGTTAATGCCTAGTATTCTGTTGTGCTATAGTCCGTCTCGCACAAGAATTCCATTTTTTGACAGTTCTGTAGACTTATCATGTGTACAAATTTCTACTGAAAAATTATTTTCATTTTGGTGAACTGGATGGTTTGAGAACCAGGAAGCATGTTTGTGCAAAAATCACGAGAGAGGAAAACTGACCATTCCATGGCAAAAGATGTAAAGTGGAATGTGAACACAACTGTCAAAAAATGGAAAGCCTCAGAGAAACAGACTATAGTCAGCAGGGTGGGTAGTCCATGATACAGATGGTCTGGCCGCCCTTATTCTGATTTTATGGCATTGCCAGGAAAATTTTGAAAAATTTCGGTTTCTATAAGCCATGACAGATTCATTCTCTAGTTCTTATCTGTCCAAGTCATTTGTTATATTAGTGATGACTGTTGACCTGTTGTTAACGAGATACTAAGCCCTACTTAGCTTTCTGTAGATCACAAGTGAATCTGTAAGTTATTTGTGTGATCCAGGCAGGGAGTGGCCATGCCGTATACATACTGCGCAGGCAAACACTTGAAGTCAAGAGTATTTGTGCCCTTGTTGCTTGAACGTTGATAAGCGTAGTCACTGTAGCCCATAAATACTGTCTCCGCCATAAGAGACAATGTATTTTACTCAAAGTTTGAAGAGCAATGGAGTAAAAATGATTTATCGAATAGCTGATGTGCCGTGTTTATCTCAGTCAACGTTGATTGGAGAACAAAATTTTTAAATAAAACTATAACTCTACAACATGACTGCCTTTTCAAACACATTTCTGCGAGTACCGACATTGCCTACTATTTGTGCATGGAAACCAATTGTTGAACTAACTTAATACATTTATGCAAGTTTCTGCTGTTTATTTAACATTTTGTGTGCAAATTTGTTCATTTTGCTGCTGTTAGCAAGCAGTTGCACATTGTCAATGACGTACATATGCGTAAATAATATACGGTATGTGACTGTATTTTGAGGTTAGTTCACATAATTTACACTACAAAATATGTATAACATGGCTTTATTACTCGTGAAATGTAACAGTAGCAGATGCATTTCATGTACCTCTTCTATCTGCACACCCAAATGCAACGCACGTTACTGTTTTCATTCAAATCTGTTCATTCTACAGTATCAATACAATTTTTTTTTTCTTGTGGCCCACGGCTATGGAAGCCTTCTTGCCAAGAGTGCAGCTATCACCTGAGGTTACAGGAGTAAGTAGACAGACTTGAATATTCTTCTAAAGACAATTTCATATACAGACAATTATTTCAGACCATTCGGACAAACACAAATTAACACCCAGCCTGACCTGAGGATTGAACCCAGAACCCCTTCGCGCCAAAGTCGGCCGCACAGCCAACTGAGCTACAGGGGGTCAGCTATCAATACAATACGAGTCGCTTACGAAAACCTTACTCGATCTACTCGATGCTGCGTGTTGGTCAACAATAACGGATTTTTCACGCTAAACCGGCATATATACGTCGACTTCAAGGAAATCCTAACATGCCATCTCCTGTATACTCATACCTCCATGGATCCAGCCTCCAAAACTACCGGTATTATATTGTGTGTATAAGAGATGGAAGATGAGTTTGGATGACAACTGGAGTACTAATATTGCAATATACTGTACTGTTGATTGTGTAATATATGTAGTTTGTCTTGTGTCAGAATTCTCTTTTTTGACAGTTATATTCACATCACTTTTTATAGCTGTTGTCAAGAAATAAGCACTGTTTTCCTTTGCCACAGGTTATTTTTGCACAGACACACTCGACTGGCTTTTAAACTGTGCAGTAGATTGAAAATAAAATTATTTGTCTGCAGAAATTTTTTCACGTGATAGTTTCCAGGAATGCCAAAAACTGGAATTCTTATATGAGACAGACTATGTATACTTAACTAGGTATTGGTGGTGACCCAACATTAGTTTTCACTCAGCAGAGTTCAAGTATGTACACTACTGCTTCTCTTGGTGAACTACATATCCATGATGAATTGAGAACACTCAGTAAGTCCACATTGCTGAAGAAAAAATTTCTAAATCACTTCTGGTGATTTTATTTAGCTCGTAAATTAGCCCTAGAGTAATATATACACAAAGTGGCAGTTCTGGTTGACATATTTAGGGTGTCTGAAGCTGAAAAGGGCAAAATATCTAAGAATGGCCCAGACACGTGCATCATGCCATACCCTAGGTTTTATAAGCAAGTTACTGAGCTGATAGTACATCTCTATGAGCCATTCAGTATGGTATTAAAAATACTGTAAAGGTGTGCTGTACTGTACATATATTTTGTTTTATGATTCTGTGCCAAAGTGTTGCCGCAAAAAAAATTACATTTTTGCTCTATTTCACCACGAGAAAAATGGTATAAAAATAAGTGATGGGTGTGAAATGAGTATACACATCTACAACATTCTTTAGATGATGTTTCTAACCAGACGTCAATACAGACATTGAATAGTTAAAAAAATTATATAAACCATAGCTTTGCATGCCTTGTGGCAGCACGCTAAAAGTCCTTCCTATTACCAAATATCAAGGTATTTGCTATTACTGTATACCTGTGATTAAAATGTGTTGTAGTGACTTGGGCTTATTGCTATTGTGACAAAACTCCTTAAGGTGTATTAGATTTGTATATCTACAAAATAAGTAACAGCAAATGGCTATAAACAGCTTTTTGCAAACTGTCATTTCTGTAACCGTATTTATAGAAAAAATAAGGTGGCCGTATTCATAAAAACACAAATGCTGGACTTTAAACCATGCTACTCTCTGTGTTCTGTGCATGCTTCTCACAATAAAGTGAAATGGTCACCTGTTTTGTACGAATTAATGTCTGTATAGTAATTTCAGGCAACAGTGATAAATGCACATAAAAATTTTAATATACCAGTTACAGGTAATTGTGTTATTTTAATTAGTTAGTCAAAATGCTATGAATTATTTAAAATTATACATTTAACAATAGCAAAAGTAAGAAACATGGTTAAATATAAATGGGGAAACAGAATTTGTAGCTATAGCTATTTTATGCTTCTAAAATCTAAAACCGACTTATATTGACGCTGTGTCCGGTGAGAGAAAGGTAGGAACGGAGCTGCGTCGGAATGCTCTGGGTGCCACCCGGTTAAGCGTGTAGCCGGGAACACGAGGCTCGGTGGGTCGTGGTCTGTTCGTGCCCGCGTGCCCCTCTCTCACCTGGCGAGTTGAAACAGCTGCGGATCGGGAAAAGTAGGGAGGATCTGGAGAAAACTACACCTTACATGGACACTTATGGGGCGGTCCACACCCCCATACCCTAGGGCCTTAAGTGAGCCAGTTCCAAATGGCAAAACAAAGTAAAACACTGGGCCGGATAGTTGCACACGCACGTTACGTTTCTCGCTCGACGAATCAGAGTCCCGAAGCGCACCACGTCTCTCTCGTTCCGTCCGTTGCGGCCGCTGCTTCCAGACTGCCTTCTTCATGCCCTGGTAGAGGGAGGGGACAGCAAAGCCATGTGTCCTGCACTGGCAGATGGCCAGGATGGCAGGTGTCGCACGTCGTTGTCAAGTTCAAACACGCCCTGCCGCCGTCACTGATCCGGCACACACACACAAGTACCGCACATTTGCCATTACCAACCAGCGCACACCTGCCACTGACACACTCTGCGAACATCTGCCGCATCTAGGTGCAACTCCACCTGGCATGTGGCCTGGTACGACATATGCCTCCCTCCTGAAGACGACTGGTCATGGCGGGTGTGTGCATTCGCTAAGTACTTTGCTGCCGGTGTCGCCCCCGACGTCTGAACACTAGGGTCTGCTGTGGGTCGAAGTCTTCGGCTTGATCTCCTGAATCGTCAGGTGGTGCCAGCAGGTCTGCTGTTTCTGTCTTGGGCGAGTTCGTAGGTTGTAGGGCTCCCTTCGGTGTCTGTTGGTATGGATTGAGGGAGTAGACATTGGGGTACCGACCTTCAGTAACACCAGCATGTCCTGGGATGTTGTGGTCTTTACATCCTGACATTCTGCCACTGGGGTCTGTACAGTAAGCGCCAATGATTGAGGGCCACCAGCCACGCCCCACTCCGGAAAGCGGCGAACATGAGGACGAAACCAGGCAGGTGCTCGGCGTCCGCATTTCCGTTCGTACCTCGGTTCGGGGTTGACCCCTTCTTCCTGCTGGCCATTTGTGCTAAGCTCAGACGAGTGTAACTGGGGTTGCCTGCTGCGTCGGCATCGTGGTTGGCATCGAGGCGACACTTCTGGTTCCTCTATGTGTATGGTAAAAGTCGTACTCTCCAGTGACGCATCCAGTTCCCACACTTCCCGAACGATGGGTTGGAGTCTCGGCTCATCGTCATCAGGTATGGTCACTATTGGTTCGGCTTCCTGCGGCAGTGTTATGACACCAGGCGTCGACAGGAGAAGTAACGCCAGTCCCAGAGTCTTGTCACATCTGCTTTGCGAGTGTTTGTCATTCTCCTCTTAGAGTGGTGTCTCAGTTTATGGGTGTAAGGTGTCCTCCGGTGGGTTCTGTGTCACACCGTCTGTATCTGTCTCCTCGTCAGCCGGCATGATAGGAACCACCCTTAGTTCATCTCGATGGATCTTTCGGAGGCGCCTGTCCCCATCTCGGACCAGGTAGATGTGCTGTCCTAGGCATTTTCGCTCTGTGTGGGGTCCTGTCCAGCGAGGTGCTAGTCCTGCACAGAAGTTTCGTGTGCCGGCCAACAATGGATGGTTCCGAGCATATACCAGTGTCCCTACCTCCAAGGATGCAGGCGGGTTTTCCGACACTGGCAGAATTTTTCGCACATACACCTCTTAGTGTTGGCGGGCAGCAGTGAGTTCGGCGTCTCGGCGCTCGCCCCAGTTCTCTGCATCCTGAGGGACCTCTGGCCTGGGTTCTCCTGGAAACGGAAGTTTGCGCCTATGCACGAGGGTTGCTGGTGCCTGCCCTGTGGCGGCGTTCACCCGACGTCTGAGCAAGAACAGAGCCTCGCCCAGATGCTGGTCCCATTGCGAGTGATCATCTCCAACACGCAAGCGGAGTTGGACCTTCAGCTCCTGGTTCCGCCTCTTTGTTGGATTAGCACGAGGGTGGTTTACCGGTGTCGTATGGTGCTCCAGTTGTAGTTCACGGAACCACCTCCTCCACTGCCTACTGAGAAACTGTGAACCATTGTCCATTAGTAGTGTTCGGGGGTATCCCCATCGTGCAAAAAATTCCTTCTGGAGCACTTTTGTAATTGTCTGACTACAGGTGTTCGTTAGTGGATATGCCTCCACCCAGCGAGAGAACATGTCAGTTACCACTAAAATGGAACTATATCCCTTAGTGGTGCGTGGATATGTTCCCATCAAGTCCAATGCTACAGCTTCGAAAGGAGTAGGGAGTTAAAATTTAGATACAAAATTATTTATTGCTAGCTATGAATTTTTTTTGGCTAATTCCCAGAGGGAGGGGGAGGAGAAAGCACACTGGATTTCTGTATTGGTAATATTTTTTTCAAATTTTAAGATACATTAATTTACATAAAAATTATTGAAGTGTGACATAATAATTAAGGCATCTTATTTAAATGTTTCAAAAATGTTAATACATATGTAGTATTAGTAAATTAAAATTAATAAAAATCCAATGTGTGTTCCCTCCATAGGGCAGCGTCACATTCAGTATGACAGAAGGTTGGGGTGAGCGTAGGGCCGGCTTCACAACTAGCGAGGCATGTCATGTCTGTCGCCCTCCACCGCACCAGCCCAAAGACGATACAGAAGAATGGATGAGGCCGAGTGAGGAGCGGCGAGGGAAATGGGAGATCCCCGACGTCCGCCGCGTTTCCCACATGCAAAAGTTTTGGGACCAAACCCACCGAGGATCGAGCCCGGTTGGCCTGGTTTGGAAGAGTGGCCCCTCATTCTGTGGGCCCCTCTTTAAATTAAAATTAATACCGTACAAAAGTAAAACTTGTTTACAGGAATTTAGAAAACAGCCAGAATAAAACAATGTTTTTTATCTTTACAGTAAAATTATATTCTTGATAAGCCATCATATTGCCATAGAAACTCAAGCAGTAACTGTTCTTTTTGCAGATGATACCAGTATCCTCATAAAAAATAAATCAAAATCTGAATTAGCTGCCATTGCTTCTCAAGTACTTACTACTCTAGATAAATGGTTCAGTGCAAACAGACTAACAGTGAATATAGATAAGACAAATTTCATTGATTTTGTAGTACGAAACAGAACTCCA
>PNEQ01004546.1:9029-20475 GCA_003012365.1 Medauroidea extradentata | reverse complement strand
TCTTGTTTCGTGGTCTGCATGTTGCTTGGGTTGCTCATACTATGCTGCACCCGCTAAGGAACGTCTGCAATAAAATGATCGAAATGGAAGTGATATTTTATCATTTATAATAAATCGTGATGTCCTTCTCATCCGAACCCACCCCGCCTAGCGAAACCTAACGGTGCTAGAAAAGAGGAGGGAGAATCTGCTCACCGACTGGCTATGCTAAAGGCAGTAGTGATTCGCCTAAATAGGACTGAACCCAACACTAAATTAATTCAGTCAAAATAACCATGGTAGCATCACAGAATTACGAAATGTCTTGAAATAGCACCTCTGACATTTGTATGAGTATCCAAGTGACTTAAGAGGGCGTGGTACATAATTCAATGCTAAAAGCATTAATCTGTACCTGTAGGTTTGTGGAAGCCAATTTGTGAAAATTAAACAATAGTTTCGGCCCACGTTTTAAACAAAATTGTTTCCAGTGTTACGAATTTCTGAGGCACACTCTCTGACGCCGGAACCTCGTACATTTAACTGCGGCGCAAGAGATCACTGGTAACAAATTAGTAATTTCAGATACCATTATCTAGGATTGTCATTGAGTATTTTATCCATATTGGCTTCGAAAAAAGTGTACAAACCAATTGATGTTCTCAGAGTTTATTTATCTACCATGCACTCTTAAAAATCAGAAGTGTAGCCCATTCGGTTTCAGCAATGTAAAAGGTTCATATAAACCATGTTTTCTCCCTTTTCTATTCATGGGGTCAGATTTACAAACATCCATAAACTACTTGATGAGTACCGTATTTACTCGTATACAGCACGCACTTTTATTCTAAAAAAAACTGATAAAAATTCAGGGGTGAGTACTATACACGGAAAATAGAAAAAAAAAAAATATGTGAAAGAAAGGTCAGTGGTCAGTTGAGAGGCGGCGGTGGGAAGGGGGAATGGCTGAGAATAAGAGGCCGAAGTTATAGTGGTAAACCAACAGGTGTCAACTGTGGGAAGCAGAGAGAGAATGTTCTCACGGGCAGGTTCCTCCATCATTACTCATCTTCCTTTTCTTTTTCTCCCCCTTTCCCCTCCTGCCAGGCTCTGTGCTGCTAAAACCCTAAGGGGAAGAAAGAAAGAAAAAGGTGTCATTGTTCTCAGCTTTTCCCCCTTCACCATCCTACATCCCGGATATATATTTGAAGGCCGCTCTTAACCAGCTAACTTTTCATGGGAAAGGAAGGAAGAAAAAAAGAGTGTAGCAGCATGTTATCGTAGGGGTGATGGTATCTCAATGACTTAGTGGCAGAACCGGGGGAGGGGGGGGGGTACATGCTGGAAGTGGCTGGCACACACACGCGAAGCGAGGGCTGGTAGACAGCAAGCGACCTTGGCAGAGAGACAAACCACCCCACCCCTCCTGGATCGCCACCACCCTCTCTGCCTTCACACTCTTAACCAGTGTGAATGTTATCTTTCCTCTCTCTTTTACATGTTGCATCAACGTTTCCTGTCTTCCCCCCCCCACCTTCCTTGACCCTTCCAGCATAGCGTCTCTCATGCTGTATCACCGCTCGCTCGGCTCATCCTCCAGTGTTTTTTTTACATACTAGCAGCGAGGCACTAACAATTTTTCTTCCCTGTAACTTGTTGCAAAAATCGTGGTGCGCACTATACACGAGTATATACGGTATTTAGGTAATTATCATTTAAAGCAAAAACTAACTTTACATCTTGAAGGGTTTGCTAAATGAAGAGGAATAGTAGAAAACACATTTCATGTCATTTCTTCCCATTATTAGTCAAACAGACATTTAGGGTAGTGCCCAAATAGGTATAAATATCAACGAAGGATTATTTAAATTTATAAGTTATATTTGCAGTCAGTATATATTATTTTCAAACATCTTCGTGCACACGGGTATAACGAAATTTTTGTAGTAAATGATGAATTTAGATTTAATTGCTTTCTTAATCTAATAATATATGTACATTAGGGAATTTTCAAAACATAAAGTTGAACTACCTGCATTATAGAAACAATTTGAACAAATTTTGAGTGCAAATTCAAATGATGGCAAAATTACATTTAACCTGTGATTTTAGTACATGTAGAATATCAGGAGTGATCAATTGCCCTAGCATTTTTCCTGGTTTTATTGTAAGTACCTGTGACTGGCATACTCACAAAATTATTACTAAATTAATTGAAGCAAAGACATTTGGAAGAAATTTTGCATATTTAAATAAGTTTCAAAAAAATTGTTAAGTTCATTGGATAAAATTATAAATTAAACCTTAAGAAACACTAAGATTTCTGCCCACTGTGTATTAACATATTTCAGTTTAAAAACTACTTAAATACCACTATTTTGCGCCTAGAAACTGAGAATTTCCTGGGGAAAGTCCCCGGGCCCCATGCCTCTGGTAACGACTCCAGTGCAAGAACAAATATTTTAAGATCACTCACTTGAAAAAAAAATTTACATATGAGACCTTGCCCCCTCCCATCCCTAACGAACTTGAAATACATTCCAGCACTCCTGGCTACTACAGATGCAAAAGCGTGCATCACATGGTCAAAAAACTGGCCCCGAGCATGCTTTACACAATGTTGCCATGCTTGTTCCTTCTAATTAAATCGCAAGTTTTCATGGAAAATTTTTACAATTTTTAAAATTTTTCTTTAAAACACCTCATTATGACCAAGTTCTCATTATTATCAAGCTGGCTTTTATGGAATTATACTGTATGCACTCAAGGCACTCAAATTACATATCCTTTAAAAATCAGAAAAACTTGTATATTACAGTATACTCTATTTATTCATGTACCACCTGTACATAATTTCCAAAAAACCAAATTGAAAAGTTTGGGTGTGGGTCATACACATAAATAAAGGTTTTTGATGAAAAATAAGGCCTGGAAAATGGGATTTACCATTTATTAGAGACTGCTCAAAGAATTTATTACAAATACTTATATAAGTATACACACAATAACATCAGATTGTAGCTTATTAGATGTAAATACACAACACCGGCATAACTGTCAGCCACGCCGTGCCGTGCGTACAGCTCGTGGTGTCGTGGCCACCTTCCAGGACGTGCCAAACTCCAGCAATCTACGCAACGATGAGTTGTTGTATTTATACATTTAGTGTATAGTTTAATTCTAAAAAGTCTGCATTTTACAACGATGATGATTCACGATGAATTATTTGACTTGTTTGGCCCGATTAACAAGCATGTATGCACACACAAGCAGCACGGAGGATGAGATAGTGTTTTGTGGCTCTGTCAGAATGTGCCACAGTATAGCGTGGCTGAACGCACTATTCAGTTACGGCTTGTAGCTAACAGAGTGCAGTGTACGTTGTCATGGATCGTTTGCCGGTGTTCCGTGCAGCCAGCCAATGCCATCTTTATTCCAACATGCAGTGCGTGGTACTACGCAGTATTTAGGAATACTGCTGGAGCATAAATTCATTAGGTTTTTACGCAAAAGTAAATTAAATTGAAACAAAACAGTGAAAAAATAATGTTTTCACAAGAGCATATTAACAAGGGGTGCGGGTCTATACTTCTGGGGGATAAATTCATTACGTTTGTTATGCAAAAAAATTACATTCAAACAAAATAGTGAAAAAAATTTTTTTTCCGAATAGAGTATGTTGACAATGTGGGTGCGGGTCTTACAAAAGGCAGGTGGTACATGGGTAAATACGGTATGTAAGCTAAAACACACGATAGGTAGAAACATCATGTTGCAGACAAACTTCCTAATTTTATTGTTACCAAAAGATGAAATGTTCTTTTCTTTAAATTATTATTTCAGACATTGTCAGTAACAAAAAGTAAATTGAATGAAACCAATTAAAGTACCTATTGTACAGTAGAACCCCGATTTAACGAACTCGGGAATAACGAAAACAGCGATTTAACGAAAGGATTTTTAAGAACTATGAAAAAATAACCAAACACTTATGAAATAAGTAACTTTGATAAAATAAAATATATAAAGTGTAGTGTAAGTTTATTAAAAATACGCTTACTGGCTGCAGCATTATCATTTCTCTCCGTAGATAGTGTTAAACCATCCGACAAGAAAAAAAAAATCGTTAAAATTCATTAAAAAGTTTGGCTGCGGGAGTGATTTTGAGCTGAGCGCGTGCGGCCAAGTGTTGCGTAACAAACAAACGCCTAGATCCTCTCCTCATCCGGGCAGGCGGCTGGTGAGTGAACGAGCATCTAGATACCCAGTCCACACAGCATGGCAGCGGACAGCACGGGTACTAATTCACAGACAGTGCTTCGCGTCTCCGTCCGAATGTGCTACAGTGCAGCGTGCTTTACCGCCTAATTCTTTTGCTGATAGAATGCAGTCAAACATTTGATGCAGTGGTGTCCAGCGTGATTATTTTCTGACATGTCCCGTGATAAAACCAGTGTCTATAAAAAGAATTATGTTATTATGTTATTTATGCAGACTTCTCACAACGAATTTATTAACGTAAATAATACGTTTCGACGATGCTAAAAACGCTTAATTGCAAAATATTTTTAGGCAGGCAGCAACCAGTTTGTTTCACGAGCGCGGTTGCCTGTAAGTTACAATGGCAGCCGCTGCACGTATTTAATAATTTACAGTTATCTCGCAAACTTTTACTTCAGTTTTCATGGCTTTTTTTAAAATAAAAAATTTCCTAAAATTTCTTGGAGGCGCGGGAGAGAGACGGAAAGAAAGACGACTCGGCGATGTCTATCATCACTTCACACGTGTTAAATGAGCGCGAGCGGGCGGCCTAATTGACCAGGCGCATGCTCGGCTCGACGAGTGTTCCGCTGAAGATTCGAAAGTTTTTTTTCCGTAAATTTTTTTTTCTTTTATGGCTGTGGCTTACCTATTGACGGTAATTGCGGTATGTTATTCTTGTGGGCTATCATACTTTCTAACAAGCTTACCTTCATTTCCGACGAAAAATGCCCGAGGATTTAATTTTTTTTTGGGTGGGGAAGGGGGGGGCAGGGGGGGTAAAAAATTTAAAGTTGGATTTAACGAAACATCGATTTAGAGTAAATATTTTCGGGTCCCGTGGCGTTTCCTTACATCAGGGTTCTACAGTAGATGAAAGATATGACCGAAGTGCTACTGTATATGAGAGATATGGCCCAAGTGCTACTGTATATGAGAGATGTGGCCTAAGTGCTACTGTATATGAGAGATAAGGCGCAAGTGTTACTGTTATGAGAAATATGGCCCAAGTGCTACTATATATGAGAGATATGGCCCAAGTGTTACTGTATATGAGAGATGTGGCCCAAGTGCTACTGCATATGAGAGATATGGCCCAAGTGCTACTGCATATGAGAGATATGGTCCAAGTGTTACTGTATATGAAAGATATGGCCCAAGTGCTTCTGTATACGAGAGATAAGGCGCAAGTGTTACTGTATATGAGAAATATGGCCCAAGTGCTACTATATATGAGAGATATGGCCCAAGTGTTACTGTATATGAAAGATATGGCCCAAGTGCTTCTGTATACGAGAGATATGGCCGAAGTGCTACTGTATATAAGAGATGTGGCTCAAGTGCTACTGTATATGAGAGATAAGGCGCAAGTGTTACTGTATATGAGAAATATGGCCCAAGTGCTACTATATATGAGAGATATGGCCCAAGTGTTACTGTATATGAGAGATGTGGCCCAAGTGCTACTGCATATGAGAGATGTGGCCCAAGTGCTACTGTATATGAGAAATATGGCCCAAGTGCTACTATATATGAGAGAGATGTCCCAAGTGTTACTGTATATGAGAGATGTGGCCCAAGTGCTACTGCATATGAGAGATATGGCCCAAGTGCTACTGTATATGAGAGATAAGGTCCAAGTGTTACTGTATATGAAAGATATGGCCCAAGTGCTTCTGTATACGAGAGATAAGGCGCAAGTGTTACTGTATATGAGAGATATGGCCCAAGTGCTACAGTATATGAGAGATATGTCCCAGGTGCTACTGCATATGAGAGATATGGCCCAAGTGTTACTGTATATGAAAGATATGGCCCAAGTGCTACTGCATATGAGAGATATGGCCGAAGTGCTACAGTAAATGAGAGATATGGTTAAAGTGAAAGTAACCAACCTGCGCCACTCCTTAACCTTGTCTGCATCTTTATACTCGTTGAGGCAGCGATTGATCTGATCGCCAATCTGCAACAGGCACTGCCGCGTGTGGTTTACTTGCTCTTGTTCAGTTAAAGACTGATCAGGGTTGTCCAGAGCCTTCAGTGCCTTCTTCACAGGTCTCATCTTTTCCTTGCACTTTAACAGATAGTACATACAGATTGTACCTTCAACCACCAGGTCACAATTAAACATTTTATAACATCTTTCATCACACAGAACTGCTTAAGACAGGTGAAAGTAATCTAGCGGTATGCGAAGCTTAAAAAAATTCAAAATAAAATTTAATATGTAGGTGCAGAATATTCACTTCAAGAATGGTTCGAAGTTAACAAAACAACCAATTTTATGCGCCCGAGACAATACAATGCTAAATATAGGTATTGCAGGAACTGAGTAAGCACACATGTGCCGATACACTCAACTTCCTAACAATACACCCAGCCTGAATTCAAATACAATTACTGTTCAAATTTTTAACTGCTGTAAATGATTATCTAAAATTAAAATTAAAATACAAAGTAGCTTCATATACAACCCTAATTAAATAAAAAACAGAATAGTTTAAATACTGATTTAGATAAAGAAAAAAACATCACCCTTGTAAATTTCTGTCAACAATATCTGAAGATAACAAACCATATATAGTAGCAAATTCAATAAATTACACAACAGGAAATAAACATAATAATAACAAAAATAAAATAATAATAAAGGAAATAATTAAGGCCTAAGTGGGTAGGAGGACAGCATGCCATACAAAACAGTACGTACTGCACTTAGTTTTAATTTTAAAGATTTTTATTTTCTCTCCACAGAGGAACACATACATGTATTCTGTTTTACTGTTTAGGCACAACAAAGATGTTACATAATAAACTGAAAACAGATCGTCCAGATCTATATAAAGCCACATTTGAATAATATGTAAGTGGTATTATAGTACAGCAAACATTATTTGCAATGCAAGAAACAAGTATTTGACTTTGACTGAACTATGAAGGAAAAATATGAGACTTTGCTTCGAAACAAAAAATCACTGCTTTGTACACCTCTAAAGTAAGCTATAAAGTGACAGCAAATAAGCATCAGTTGGCTTTCTTCCTGCCTGCAAAATTATGTGGCACAGGATTTTGTGCAGAGATGAAGGAAACAAACTGCATGTAAAATGGTTTGGTGAAATGAGACAAGAGTGTTTGATCTTGCTGAGGACATAGGTTTTCGCAGCAATTCAAAAAAATAATGTGAAGAAACTAAGTTTGCCAGGTGGCTTCCAGTGTCTCACAGTTTTTCAGGAGGTGGGGGCTGCTGATTCGGTAAGCGTAATGCCAATCACTGTTGTCAAGTAAGATGGATGTTCACAACTGGGCACTCGTGTATAGTTTACCAATAAATTATTTTAAGGTGGATTTGTACCTCTGTTGTGTTTGCAACTAAAGAAAGAGGACCAATGGACTGCTTCTCTGTGAATGTCCAGAGGTACATAAGGAAGGGGACAGCATTACTAGACAATGTTTGACAGAGCACATGACCCGCGACGCCACGTCACGTACATCCTTTTAATCTCTCTTCTTAACTGCCTCAATCTCATTCTGATTGGCTGGCTAGAACAGGCCCATATGACATTACAGAACTGAGCTATAGAGAGGACATGGTGCAGAAGAGACGACAGCAGCAACAAGTGGCTGGAGTGAAGCATGTTCATGCAGCTGCATGCTTGCAACCAATGAGCACGTCAGACTTGCAGGAATTAATAAAGTTTTGGAAAGAGACATTGTAAGTTAAAAGTGACAAGGTAGTGTACCAATGCTCAAAGTTATGAAGATTAAGTGTTAACATTAATGTATAAATTTATGAATTGTTAATAAAAGCATTGTGTGATGACAGGGTGGCCACTCATTGCAACAAAGAAAATTCCCAGATATTTCCCTCATTTCACTGATTTTTGCAAGTATGAAAACAACATTTTGGCATATTATTCAACACATTGTCCAGTAAATATAAATATTTTAAGTCCTTTTTAACACTACTGTCAGTGGACTTGACAAAACATTAAGCAGAAATAACTACGAACTTGACAATGGAGTATAATGACACATATACAACAGTAATTTTTTCAATAAAAATGTTATAATGCTCTTAAAACTCCATTATATTCCTTCCTATGACTCTTGCGGAAGCTCATAATGAACGAGACTAGAATATTCCCTAAAATTTCTCAGATGAACCAAAAATTCCCTGACATTTTCCTGATAACTCCAGGTTTCCCAGGTAGGTGGCCACCCTGGATGATATATATACATATATACATACTAGATGCCCCTACAAACGTTGTTTCATCACATAAATAACTTATTGTAAGTGTGTAAGGGTGTGGTGTATAAAAGGAAGAGGTCTAATAATAAAGAAATTAATAAAATAAATAATAATAATAGAGAAGCGACACCTGGTGGGGATAGACTAGTATCAGCTCGTGGAGATAACTTATCAATTACCACTTACACAGTTATCAACCAAGTTCTAAAATTATTAAATGAAAAATATTTACTAAACAATAGCATTTAGGAGCATAAAAAAATAGACAAGAACCTATTCGCAGACGTACCAAATATATATACAAAGTTTCATTGAAATCGGTTAAGCCGTTTCGGAGGAGTATGGAATCAAACACTGTGTACGAGAATTTTATATATCAGATATATATACATATTAATTTGATAGGATTAGTAATAAATATAAAAAAATTATAATATCACTTTTATGAATTCATTTAAGTCTACCATCCTGATCAAACTTCATGATTACTGAGCTCATAAATAAGTATGAATAGTAATGACCTTGTCATGCAAGCCATGTCGCAATCTGCATGTTTTACAGTTTAATGCACAAAATACCAAACACTGAAATATGTGGTGTTCATAGTTGCTAAGTTAAACAGTAATAACAACTGCACACAATTTTACAATCAGCGAGAGAATTGTCAACGTACCTCATTAAACACAGGTGGCTCCAGGTCCCCAATTATCTCGAGTGCTCGTGGTTCACTATTTGCAGTAAAGTGCATCGGACCCATCTGCTTCTTATTCCTCTTCTTGCTTTCTTTCTTCTCTTTCTTTGGTGTCTTTTTTTTCTCCTTATCTAACTTTATTTCTTCTTTCTCCTTCGTCTCTTCTTCACTCTTTGCATCTTCTACTTCTTCCTTCACTTTCTTCTCCAGTTTCACCTTTGGTGGTTTCTTTGGAGGGACAGGAAATGCGTTAACTGTCATAACACTGCTATTCAAGTTGGTTTCCTCACCCGAGCTTACTACATCATCTTCCGTAACCTCTTTAAGAGATTTAACCACCTTACGTGACCTCTCACGCTTAGGCTTTACCTAAACATTTAAACAATATTAATTAACAAAACATTACAGATCACAAACATTACAAGAAAAAAATTCCTTAAAAAAACTGGTACACCCACAGTTTCACAAAAGTATCCTGTTTACGAAAGGAAAATGTAAGTTGGTGTAGGGTGAGATGGAAGGAAGTTCCTTCGCAAACAAACAAATATCTGTGACCTTGTGGCATAATTTTTTGACATTTTGAAGACTTTATATTGGCAAAGTCACAACACTTTATTAAGTTACAGATTTCACTGGCACTATATTTTTATGTAATAAATACAGTGAACTTTCGATAACTCGGACTGAAAGGGGGAAAAAGCTGTCCGAGTTACGATTTGTCCGTGTTATCGAGGGGTGTCCGGGGAGGTGGGATAATCAGTCATTAATCACAAGAAACACGAAGAAATTAGTACGCTATCATTTCTACGAGCAAAAGAAGCTGCAATAAATACTGTTTTGTACGTAACTATCGTATCAAGTTATGAGAGGGCCGCTATGCAGTGGGAAAATTAATACTAACGTGGAGGACTATAAAAGAATGTCAAACAATGTGGGCAGAAAGATCTTTATTTATTTTTTCATGCTGCTACTTCCGGCTGATCCTTTTTTTTTTTATAATCTCTGTGCTAGAAGCTAGCACCAAGGCACCCTTCTATCACATAAAAGTTTTCATCTGGCTGGCGACAGTCAATATGCCTGCACGCGTGAGAGATAAGAAATGATCGTTGGAGATAAGCTAGGGAGGTTGCGAGCGGAAGTAGTCAAGATCAACCGGTACAGTCTCATCACAACAGCAATACAAACACTGCACGTGACCACACGCATCTCAAACAAGATGTTTACATTGAAAAATACCTTAGGTCCGTATGTCACAGTGTAGAGGTAGCAGCGAGCTGCTAGTCTGATAGTTACTATACCCTCCCACAAAGTTACAAAAAGGTACAAACATAATTTTCCTCGTATACACGAATAAAAACAGTACTGTAATTAACAATCCTTCTGGGTCACTGTACATTATGTCAACACATTTTAACACTACTAATTTTAAAATTTAATTTTATGTATGTAAATTGCATCATACAACACATAATTTACAACTTTATTTTTACACAAATTGTCATATTATAAAGCAATAAAATTTTAATCATGTTCTACAGAATAACCGAACTTACTCGCGTAATCGCAGCATATTTTGACCAAATTTTAGGCCCAAAAATGGGGTGCGGCCATTATAAGGGGTTTTAAAAAAAATTACCATTTAATTTTTTGGTTGTAGAATATAACAAATGTACAGTTTTTTTCTATATTTACTCGTTCATAACGTAGTAGGGGAGGTGGAAGTTCTAGGAGAAGTCACGTAAGTGTGTGCTTGTCTTTGATCAAGTTGTATTGTATGTATGTGGCAGAGGGAGGGGTGAAGATGCAGCTACACAGTAGGGGAAGTGTAAGTTCCAGGAGAAGTCACGTAAGTGTCTGCTTGTCTTTGGTCAAGGTGTATTGTATGTATGTGGCAGAGGGAGGGGTGAAGATGCAGCTACACAGTAGGGGAAGTGGAAGTTCCAGGAGAAGTCACGTAAGTGTGTGCTTGTCTTTGATCAAGGTGTATTGTATGTATGTGGCATAGGGAGGGTTGAAGTTGCTGCTACATAGTAGGGGAGGTGGAAGTTCCAGGAGAAGTCACGTGTGTGCTTGTCTTTGGTCAAGGTGTATTGTATGTATGTGGCAGAGGGAAGGATGAAGTTACAGCTACATAGTAGGGGAGGTGGAAGTTCCAGGAGAAGTCACGTAAGTGTCTGCTTGTCTTTGGTCAAGGTGTATTGTATGTATGTAGCATAGGGAGGGTTGAAGTTGCTGCTACATAGTAGGGGAGGTGGAAGTTCCAG
>PNEQ01004545.1:0-29936 GCA_003012365.1 Medauroidea extradentata | reverse complement strand
AGACTGGCATTTTCATTTTGCACCACGCAAGAGGTTTATCATAACAAGAGGCACCACACCATCACAAGCATTAGTTAGAGGAGAAGTAGCTTACTTCACTGTCATTGGTGTCAAAAGAAAAGTGTTGAAGCCTCACACAGACTTGTCAGTGGTGAACATTAATAAGATGCACCAAGGTGTGAATGTTAAACTAGCCAAACGCAATGACGTCAATAAACTCCTAAAGCTACATTTCGGAAATAAGTGGCACAACAATGAGGATATTGAATACTACAAAGAAATTGTCAATGGTGAAATGACTAATAAGGGTGTTGCATCAGAAGATGAAGAAGAAGGTGGAAGCATAGAAGAAGTTCAGGGACTTGTTTGAGGACAACTGTGGAAGCATGGATGAATTTCAGGGAGATGTTGGAGAACAGTGACTCGTCAATTCATTGCTTGATAGGTTACAGTGACTATGTTCAGACCAAAATATTGATCAAATTTCATTACCCCAAGAAATTAAAGTTTTACTTTGGGTTTTCGTATTTAATTTGACAAAGAAACTTTTTCTTTTACATCATTTTTATGTAATAATGCATTACTAGGTCATATACTATTTTATTTTAACTTGTACTTTCTACATAAATCAATCAATGTGTTAAATAATATTGAATTGTTATGCCAATTACTTATTATATGTATCAAAGTGACCACTGTTCTCTGTTTACTCTTCCAAAATGTGTCTTATCTTCATCATACATTTTCAAAAAGTCTCTCGTCTTATTTACTTTTACAAAGTGTCCAATGTCCAACACATTTTTGCTTTTTACACTCAGTTTTGATCATAATGCATTATCAATGTAAATTATTACAGAATATGTTATTGTGACTATCCACAAGTTTTGTGCCATGTACAAGCCATATTGGAATTGGCCTACTCAAGTAAAATAACATTTCACTTACTCTCATTTATCTTTACTAATCAATGATTGTATTGATTCTCCATTTAAAACTACAGAAATGTTAAATCATAAAATAAAATTTTTCCCAAAAAACCATGACTATAGTACGAGGCAAAAATGAATTAAGTAAAAATAGCAATTCAAAAAATGCATATACCAACATTGTATTATAGTCTATACATTAAAGTTTTATTTATTGCAATTATAAGCTTAATGCAAATTACATATTATCATTAACTGAATCCAGCATTTTGAAGACATTGCATATTTTTGCATTAAAACTTTTGATACTTAAATATCTTCAATTAAATATAATATTTGCCTTTACAAAATTCTTAGAATCTATGCAGTTAGGAAATTTTAATTTCTTACAATGTGGAAAAAATACAAATAATTATTATAGCTATGTAACTGTGTCTCATGACACGGCAATAAAAAACAAAGCTTCATATGAATTAATTGTAACCAAGCTCCATGGAGAACAACATTATTTACTTCAGGTTTTTTTATAATATATATAAAACTGTTGAAAGTGAAATACGTTCTTAAGGCTTCAAGAAAATATAATTACTCCACAAATTTATGAAAATTTCACTGACTTTGATAAGCAACATGTTCTCAAAGGTTAGTGAAAGCTCAAAAGTGAAGACAGGAAGCCAGCTGCATTATCCAAAGATTTAACTTATTATTTTGCCAGCCCAAAGGACATAAAAACAAGACTGGATGAAGGAGCAACAAAGAAATAATTACAAGAGTTATATGAGATTATGATACGCAGTCCATATACAATAATTAATTTCCAATAACTTGTTTTATAACCATGGGCCTAAATAAGGGTAAAGTTTCTGTAACTATTTGAGGACATGCATTTTTACAGTCTCAGCTTGTCGGTATAGCATGAATCTGCTATGACAAATGTATAAATCATATTCTATTATGCTTTGAGGCATGCCCATAGTTACGAAAACTAGCATACCTGGAATCAAATCCTTTTGGCGGATGCTAAACTACACACAAATGCCATAACACTACAGGAAACAGGTACAAAATTGCTTCAGGATTCAGCACTATGTAAGGCCGGACTTAAAACCGAACATCATGGCAGTGTCCTCACTACCCACACAAAAACCCCTGTGAATACCTGCTTGCCAGAACCAGGGATTGAACCAGAAACCTTGGTTATAAATGCTAGTTGCTAAACCACTGAGCAGATGTGAGCCTGCTGTAGTTATAAATATAATAAATTATATGAATAAGAAACATTTTCTACAGAGCTAAAATAATTACTGAAATTTAATTTGTAAACTTGGAAAACTTGACCATAAAAACAATACGTAAAATAATTCCACAAAATAATTTCTTGAAAATTTTAATGATCAGTAGAAAATATTAACATAGTTCAACAGTTAAAATAAAAATTTCCAAAGCTTGCAGGTAGAAACATGCAAAACCCTTAAAACCAATTTTAATGGTTAAAAAAAATTTCTGACAATACTGTATAAAATTTTTGGCTGTACTTGATTCAATTACTAATAGAAAGCTACAGTAAACACCATTTATAATGACCTTTATTATTATGACCACCTCTCTATAGTGAACTTTTCCTTTAGGACTGTGGAGTCGTCAAACAAAGGTTTTACTGTACTGACACTATATAACAATCCTATTTTCTGGTACAATTAAGGGGTCGTTATAGAGGTTTTACTGTACTTTCATTCAGGCAATACTGTATTGAGTACCAAGTTCATAATAAATAACAGTATCAATACAAATGACACACAAATGTGGTCTACAATACAATCAATGTGAAAATTAATGCAAAATATGCTGTACTTAGCAGCGTGAGTGGTATAAAAAATTTCAAACAATAACAATGACACCATTATTTAACAGCAAGTTTAGCTGGACAAAAACTGAAACTGAGCCGATACAGACAACAGCTTTAAAAAAAAAAACATCCCATATTTAATAGGGTGACCAGTCATCCTCTTTTTCCCGGACATGCCCACATTTTTACTACGGTGTCCGATGTCCAGGGGGATTTTTCGTAAAAATAGAAATGTCCTCTTTTTCGGCACAGCCATTTATCGCAGCTCATAACAGTAGTGAGTACGGAGTTCAAACATTGCTCAAGAGATGTTGCACTGCGTGTCTGTGTCCAACAATGTCTGAGCCTACGTAGGATATAAATTCTAAATATTTTACTTGATGAATGGTTTTATCCGAAGGCCATTACTGATGACGTGATCTATAACAGTTCAACTGTTTTCTTGTGAGGTGTTTGGCTGTGTTTGATGTAAACAATCAATATAAACAAGAGATTGTATTGAAACTGTTTAGTTTTAAGAGTGCTTTATTTACACAAATGAACACAAAATGCTGAAAAGAAAGTGTAAATTCAATGAAACTCTAGCAAAAAAATACACTTCAGTCAAATGAGGGAGAAACGAGTTTGAAGGTGAATGTTTAGTTTATCCACCTGAAAGAACTTATGTATCTGTTGCAAACAAAGGCAAGTCTATTGTAATAATGTTTATCACTTGATTATGTACAAAAAGCATAATTGTTGACTTTACATGAACGGGACTTTATGACTGATTCTATGTGTGCTTTATACAAACACGTTAGCATAACAATTAATTATTTATAATATACAGTTATAGTGTTTATTTACAAGAAGTCCGGCCTTGACAATAATTAATGATAATGGTTTAGAACACAATAAATTTTTGACAAAGAATGTAAAACCTATATTTACAGCATCATTTGTTAAGCCGCGTACACACGAGCGCACCGCGGCTGCAATGCAACATCGAACGCGTGTTGCAGACAACGCGCGGAGCAACACTGTGCGCCTCGAGCACGCGCTGCGCATGAGGCGATCCATCTAAAAGTGACGAACACCACAGTTCACTGAGCGCCATGGTCTGCGCGCTACTCAGGGCGAATGCGGACTGAACACGTCCACACTGGCACGCCAAATCGCTTTGTGTTCGTAGCAAAAACCGACAGTCGGTGGTTTGCGGCGCGCCTGTTCGTGGCGTGCGCGGAGTGCGCTCGGCGCGTGTTCGAAGCTCCGTACACACTTGCGCGCACCTCGCAAATACTGTTCGGCGCGTGTTGCATTGCAGCCGCGGCGCGCTCGTGTGTACGCGGCTTTAGATATAAATTATATTTTTATAAGATCTCAAGATCTGGAGTGTCACATTGCATCTGAAAAACATAAATGGAATATTCAGAGCTGTAGCAGTTCACGAACATTAGATACAATATTTCTTCAGCAGAATTAAAACCCTGTTCAAGATGTTCTAGCAGCTGAAAGAGCATTGGCATTTCACAATGCGAAACACAATTCACCTTATAGATCTATGGACTGTACACCTTAACTAAATCAGGAAATTTATTTTGATTCGTTTATTGCAAGGAAAGTGTCCACAGCTAGAACAATATGATTAATAAGGTTATTGTTCCACATGCTACTGATGTAACGGTGGAAGTTTTGAGTGGGATATCATGTTTTTGTGTAGCTACTGATGGGAGTAACCATGGTTGCCAAAATATTGATTCCCATATTAGTACAATATTTTGATTACAAATGAAACATTAGAAACTATTGCAGATCATGTGAATGTAACATGTGGGATAATATTAGTTATAAATTTATTTCTTTAAATATATTAATTAAGATACAAACGTACAGTGTCCACTTCTTTTACCTTGTCCTACTTTTCACCTCTGGGCATCTGGTCACCCTAATATTTACTGAACTGAAACCTGTCCAATTAAATGTTTTCAGTTCGCATTGAACCCCAGTATTTTATTGCCAACAATAAATTAAGCCATGAAAAATTTAGGAACTATTTTATGTAGACTAATTCCTCAATACTATTTGAAGTACCAGAAACATTTACATTGAATATATTTTGATCTAGTTGGAAGCGATTTCCACACAGATAACCATTCAACTAAAACAGGTGTATTGCTACAAATTTCTTTAGGTAATCAATTTAAGAAATAATAATTACAATTACTTACAGCTAATACATTTCTTTCTCAATAAATATTTTACTGAAAATTTAATTATTCAATAGTTAACAGATGGAAATAACCACCAGAGTATCACAAATGTTTAGCCAGAAATTAAGCTAGTGTAACCCTAACCCATCACACTTGGTTACTGACAGGACCGAATGATTACAAAAGATGCATTGCAGAATGGCTAGCCTCTATTCATGAACTTGGGAATGATAATGTTGTGTGTGCTCAATTATATACACCTGAATGTGAAGAAACATGGTCATCAAATAAATGTCAGCAGAGAATTTTGTTGAATCAAATAAATAAATAAATTAATTAAAAAAAACCTGTTGGTTAGTAATAAAAATGTCAAGAATTTTCATTTATACACAACAAAACTCTGACCAAAGAAATTATATTCAGAAATTACTACTAATACGTTCAATCAAACAAAAGTTGAGCAATGTAATATTTAGGCATAAGCAATGTAACATTTTGGCATACACGTGCTCATTTCAGAAGTTGTACAGTTAAAATTGTACAATGTAATAGAAGTTGTAGTACAGACCTAGCCCAACCTTTATTTAACACATCTTTCTGGACGAAGGCAGCTATTAATAACAGGTTTTCAAATGCTCCACAAAGGAGTGCAACTGCGAGAGCACTTGAGAAACAGCAAGGACTATGTTTCTTGTGTGGAACTGACATGAATACTGAGACAGAAAGAGGAAACAGAAATATTGGTTTCAATTTAAATATTGGTTATAAGACATTTTAAAATACCATTTATTACTGTGTGATGTAAACTGGAAGAGACTTGTGATAAAAGCTACAGTATAGATTTATTGATTTGAGTTACTACAAAAATATTAAGGATTGTAAATATGAAGTAAAATTTAAAACATTAGACTGGGATATAAAGAGATAACTAAAGCCTTGGGGAAAATTTAGCTGCAATAATTATTTTGTATTTAACAAAAACTTGTCCAGCTTTTGCACAAACGAGCAGAGCCACTTTAAATTAAGATGTAAATGTTTATTGTTCATACATTGCCCCACTCTTTAATATTCAACCTGAAGATGGTATAACATTTTCTGCAGAAAAAATCTTTCATTCAATTCTAATATCACTTATGAGAACACAAATTAAAAAAGTATTCCTACAAAAAAAAAAAAAAGAAAAAAAAGAAAAAAAAATGAAAACTTTGATGGCATATCAATTTTGTGAATGTTTCAAAGTTTGGAATGGTGTGATCCAATTACAAGTTAAAATTCACCACTTGGATTTCACATTTTCTACAATACTGCTGCCAGCAAAAGTCTAAATCAGCTCAGAACTATTAACATACTTGTTTTATTGCAGGCAATGAATGTTTTGGTTACATTGAAATTATACTAAATTTATTACCAGTAAACTTTGTGACAAAACTAGTTTCACATTCAGTACAACCTTAAATACCTAAATACATTCGCAAAAAGATCAGTAAAATTCATCTCTAGCCTGAGTTAAAATTAACAAAGTGTTTTAATTTAATAACACTTCAAACACAAGGACTGTGAATCACTAGAAAACCAATAAACATTTACATTGTGATGAACATAATGATCATTAGTATGACATTTATAAATTTGTAACCTTTGTAGTAGCTACTCCAGATTTACCTTATGATTTTTAAAAATGTATGAAGCAGACAGCAGGCTGAGTTCACAACTGCACATACGCATCAGTTTCATTTTGCTTCAAATTTAGTCAAATTGTATTAATGAAATGAATGACCCTGCAGACACAAGACAACCAATCTATAAATTAATTATGCAAAAACAAATAATTACTTAAATATGCAAAAAATAGTAACATAATATTGCAGCAGATTAAGATTATAAAGACAACAATTAAGTTTTACGAAAGTGGCCTCTCTTCTGGGATGGTAGGAGTCGCAGCAGGAGAGGCTGCTCCAACACTTCCTTTGCGTGTGCCTTCAGCTTCTCGTAGGGCTTCATCAAAACTCTGCATTGAGTTTGAGCGGGAAGTGCTCACCTTCGTCTGTAAACATAATATGTACCAGGCTATTTTTACATAAAAATAATAATTGACTGTGTAGGCCTACCTGAAATATCAATCGTACTTCTAAAGACGACGGGATTCTCGAATTTAACTCAAGACAGTAAGAATATAATGCTAATTTTGCAGATATATTACCACAGATTTCACAAATATGATTAAATGAAATGGAGTTTCATTGCACAATATACCTAGAAGTGCAGCTTGCCAAGGGCTACCATCAATATTTACTATCACACTCAACAACTTGTAAGCCAATTTTTATATGCTTTAAATGAGATAAATCTAGGTAAAGTGTTGGCCTTGACTACCATGGGTTGAAACTGTTCTGTTGGATTAGTACCTACTGCACAAAGTTCAAAGGAAAAGACATGATAATATTTTGACTGTTAATAAATGTTTTAAGTACAAACAATAAACACAAACAAATAAGTCTTCCCAAACTACAATTTTAGGCTCTGGTATTGTATTTCACTGAAATTTCTACACTTTTGAAGGTATCAATAAGCTGGCTTCAAAACCATTATTGCTATAGCAATAAGAATCTGCTATTGTTGTGAAACACAATTAGTCAATATTCACACTTTCCAGAGCTCCTCTTGCTACACTACTAAATACAGACCACATGGTATTAAAAGTATTACTGGACCTTAGTCCAGTAGCTGCCTTTCAGCCAGACAAAAATATTACCCAAAGATTGACTAGTCATAGTAATTATTTTGTGACCTGCATACATCACAGATGAAGCAAACGGTTGCAGATCATCAAAGATAACTGCTCTGGTATGACATTTTACCTGTTTCAATGCAGGTGTAATACTCCAAATTTGCTATCCAAACAATGTTGACAATTGGTATCTGTCTACACCTAAAGTGAAGGTGGACGAAAAAAAAAAAAGGGTTAACATTTAGTCTACTGCGCTGAAGCTCTGGTGCAGAAATAGTCTACGGGTCCCTATACTTTACATGCCACAAGTTGGTATAATTTAATTGTGTTATTACTTTCTGAAGTAATGTTTTCTACCATGCACACATGAACAGAGAACAACTTTTGACACTGAAAAGTTTCCATTCAGTCATAAGGGTATGTATGTATGTATTATGCGTATCTTATTTTAAGCTAGGGGTTCGCAAAACCATGTACTCTAAATTTATTAAAAAAATATCCAGTTCTGAATGTTTTGTAGAGTACTGCAAGGGACTAGTGTTGGAGGAAGAAATGCAAGAATTCAAACTACAGAAGTTCAAAATAAATTGCATATTCTTTTTCCCAATCACAATTTTCTTAACTTTTGGCACAACTGAACTATTGAGTCGAAACTTCATGACCCTCAGGAAGACTATCAGTGACCCAAGTGGTGCTGAGATGTTGCACAGATGTGATGTGTAAGTGCTAGTCAGCAATGAGACATTTGTGGCAATGCATCAGCAAAGGAGACACTACATGCCCAAGATGAGGAAACAAAATATTACACAAGCCAGAGAAATGAAGGAGCAACACTCCAAAAGTGCAAGTGTTGAAATGCTGATGAGTATTTGAATTTATGAAAGACAAGTGCAAAGCTCAAGTTGCTGCAGAAGTTGACATGTCACTTTAATTGTCCATGGCTCTTCTCCAGTACTGCAGCAGCACCTGCCAGGAGAGTTTTCCTTGCCACTTACAACCAACAATACTGTTTACTATGCAAGGGCTTTCATGCCATTTACAAAGGATCAATTTATCACGAGAAAATTTATCTTGAGAAACTACCCTTAAAAATGCAGCAAATTTAACAACAGCACAAGATAAGTTTTCATTGCTTTAAAGCCCCACATTGTCAGACATTCTTAAGTCAACAGTGTCATAAAGTAAATATCCTCATTTCATGCATCTAACCTAAAAATGATGGATCATCAATACCAGTACTTAAATTGAAGGGTGAGTTGTCACAATACAAGGCAATAAAATGTGAATGTATATGTGATTAGGTTTTTTATGTTTGAATACTTTGAAATTAAATATAATTTTTTAAAAATATAATGCAACAGTAAAAAAATTCATTACCACTTTTTAAAGAAAACAGTTTCAATATGGTCTAAATAACAATTTCATTTCATACATAATTTTCATGTTAGTTAATAATTAAGTTTGTCTTAAGTATAATGTGATGTCATATACACTAGACCACCGATTTTATGAACCCTGGATTAAACAAAGATAGCTATTTTATGAATACTTTCTCCGGAAACCTAAAAAATAACCAGATTCTATGACCAAAAAAATTGTAAGAAATTACATTGGTAATGATAGTCTACTTCAGAAAACAGCAGACATTGTAGGGAGCACGACACTTTACAATTCTTATCCCAGCACTCTTAAAGATAATTCTTATTTATAAGGCAGTTCAAAAGAAAAAAGGAGACCACATTATTAAAATTTAGTTAACTTTTATGACCAAAGAGGGTTACAAAACCAGTTGCACTCCTGCCACATCTTTCCATTATACAATATATTTATGACCCGGGATGGTGTCAAGTTCAAGATAAAATTAGAACAAATTTGGACAATGATTACTTGTGGCTAAAAATTTACATAGCTGCCAACCTCAAGAATTCAGAAATAGTAAAATTTTCAAAATGAGTAAAATTGTACGTAAACGAGTCGTGGTATGTCACGTGTTGTGTGTATGTAAATGCCATTGAACTAAAACACTTCAGCTATTTTTAAAATAAAATACTACACTGTGAACATGTCAAAACGTTGTATGCAAAATAAATTTAGAACATGCCTAGTAATTAATTAAATTAGCTACAATTTTGACTACTATTCATATGTTGTGTTCATTGCTAAAATTACATAGCTTCCCTAGGGCTATTATAAAGAAAACAAAAATCGGGGAAGTTAGTGAACGTATTTTCAGTAGGCTTACTTTGTTGTACCATCACAAAAACTGTTTTAATTTTAATATTCATACAAATCTAAACAAACCTAGAATAGGTAGTTTTGGTTTCTGCAAGTTTACAAACTTTACCGATTTTAATACACCAATACATAGGCCCCTACATCACGATTTCTGGTAACACAGCTTTCAAATTCTCTTTCACAGTTCCATAAATGCACGAAAAATTCTTACAGAGTGCCAACTAGGTAATTTAATCACACTTGGCACACCTATACCACAACTCTCCGGTGCTGCAAATACTGTGAATTTGAGAAATAAATCATACATAGTTGAACATGAAGATGTAAGAGTATTTAATTTCTTATACAATATAAATACCACATACTTTGAATTTTTGAACAGTTTTTAACATCCGCACAGTTTGGCAATTACTGTACATAAAAACAACATAATTGTAAAAACTGCAATGCGGTATTTTCTACACATGAAACTTGCAATATTCCTACGTTTCACGACAATTAAATATGCGACGTTGATACAAGTACCGGCACTAAAATACGTCGCTACAATAACAAAATGATACATTTAAGCTTGGCAAAAACCTTGTTTACAAACACTACGCAACTACGACGTGCGCTTCAATATTTGCTGAAAAAATTAAAATTAAACCATAGTTTCCTTCAGTTCACAAGATTTGATGCGTGTTCTTGAGCAATTACTACACGGAAACAGTAAATAGGAAAAACATTTCAAATTAATACAGTCTCGTGACATTAGTTTGCACGAGCCACGATGGCCATTTCGCCAGGAAGACAACTACAATCGATCGGGTGTGTTCGGCAATGTTCGGGATACGTTCGTACAATGCGTGAATAATACGGTAGTCTGTAGTGAATAATATTGTACAATGGCTATAAATGAGGCACGCTATTTCCCGAAACTACGGCAGTACAGGTTTCTTTATTAAATATGACACTGTAAGTAAGATATGCATACCACATGTTCGGTACCGAAATTACAAGACTTCAGTACCACATTTCTTAATATGAATAAACCAAACGGGGGAAAAAATTTAAAAGCTTAAAAATCGTACAATAATTCACATGAATCGTACAACCGTACAATAGGGCACAAAATCTTACATTGTACTGGAAAATCGTAAGAGTTGGCAGCTATGAATTTATGAAGGCAAGAACAATATTGCCCCAGAAATCATCAAGGCCTTCTACACTGGCAAAAAAGAATTCACATAGATAAATTAAAAATTTAAAAAAGTTCGAAACTAGTTTAAAAGGAGGTTAAGGTCACAGGTGCTGCCAGTGCAGGCAAAATTCGCACACTCACATCATAACTTAACTGACAGCACCTTGGCTTTTGAATGATAGAACCAAGGAATTCCCTTTCCCACAAGCTAGCAAAATAATACTACCTCTCCTCATTCAATCAATACAGTATATGACTCAGCAACATACACTGACAAAGTCAAACCAATAATACACCAGCCTGATGGCAAGCATGAAAAATTAACATATATACAATTAAAATCTAACCAAGTACCCCTACAATCTTATAGAACAATCCAGAAGCTTCTAGAATCACTAGCTCTAACAAAACATAAAGAAATCCTAAAAAGGGAAAATATAACCTATACAAGTAAACCCAACCTTTTAAAACAATTTCTAAAAGAAATATAAATATCAAAAGTGAAAACAAATGAATTGGTGAATAATCACTAAGTTACAGCACTTGGATCATCCCTTCTCATCTGATTCTTTCATAACCACTTCAGTTACTCACGTAACTAATAATCTCTCAAAAAAAGAAAATATTCTACAACCAGCAAATCAAAAAAACATAAAAACCTGTACAATATGTTCTCTAATTTCAGACGGCAAGCTAAACAACTACTAAAAACAGACAAACTCAGATGGCAAGAAACCACCAATGATAACATTAAAAATAACCAAAAAATTTTTGGTACTTTCCAAAAACAAGGAAACAAGATTCTAACCCTATAACAGCAATCAAAATTAACCAAGAACGAATTACTGACCCTCAAAGGACTGCAGAAGAATTTGCTAAACTCTTTGCCAATGTCTATACCAGGAATCAGCCCACAACTTCCAACATCACACAGTCTTTCTTTCCCACATTTTACCCAGTACAAATTAATAACAATTTAGTTCAATGGAGAATTAAAAAACTTATAACTTCAATTTCTTCAGGACCAGATAAAGTCCCAAATTTTATAGTAAAAAGCTGTTTTGATAATATTTCTCCTATTCTAACTCATATATTTACTAAATGTATACAAATAGGAGTTTATCCTCCTCTTTGGGAAGAATCTACAGTATTTCCCATTCATAAAAAAAGCAATACAACATCCAGAACTACATACCTAAATCTTGTAATTCATTCTCTATAGTTAACAAAAAAAAAAAAAAAAATTCTTCATCAACATCTGATTTTTACGCTAAAAACAATTTCTTCCACTTTCAACATGGGATGTTGCTATTAAATTCTACAATAACCAACCTCACTGAATTTCTCTGCCCTATTTACATAGAAGTCATTACTCAGAACCAAGCAGACCATTTAGTTTGAGTTGTCTAAAGCATTTGACACAGTTAACCAACAAGTTCTGATTAAAAAACTACGAGCCTTCTGTGTACACTCAAATTACATTAAAATCATCTCTAGTTAACTGTCCCATAGAACATTTTCGATAAAAATCTCAGATAAATCATCCAAAAAAACTCCCAATCACGTCTCAGAATGGTGGGGGCCCCATCATTCCTGCTCATTACATTATAGGTATGGTAAAGTACTCTCAAAAGACACTTTTTGCAGATGACATCAAAATTTCCTCTACAGAAGACAGTAAGCACTTACAATAAGCTATCAATGCAATTAGTGTTTGGTGCTCTAACAACACAATTACACTAAATACCACTAAAACACAAGCTATCACATTTTCCCAGAAAATAAATCAGATCACAAAACAATACAAACTTAAAAATGTCATAGAATATGTGAGATATGTAGGAATACTACTAAACCAAAAACTATACTTTCACCATCTTTTGGACCATCTAAGAGCTTCTGCCCCCAAACTCCTTGGCCTAATAAAATTCATTACCCTTGCAGCATACAAACCAGATTCTACAATCAGCATATACATATAATTAGTAAGATAAAAAATAAAATATGGTTCGGTAATCTGAAATAACTTTACACCAACAGATATTAAAACATTATAAAACAAAATTATATTCGACACGTTACATGCTAAAATCCCCCAACTGAACTCCAAGAAAGGAGAAATATGCTAGAGGCATTACATGTACATAAAATTCTACTAAACCACAGTCATTTCCCAGTAATATTACATAGGTAATTTAGGCTTTAAAACCTCCTAGCCAGGAATCCAACAAAATAACTAAAACTAATGATATTGTTTACAGAATTTCCAAAAATTATAATCTCTATGCAAATTTTCTTTACTTAAATTCCAATTCACCAAATATTCTATAAAAATACTAATGAATTACACAAAAAGTTCATTAACACTTACTGCTATGATCTCTTTTTTTGTACAGTTAATAAGAACATTATCATTGGTCTGTTCCTTTGTATGTTTGTTCATTGTTTTTGTTTGAACTAGTTATTAATTTTGTGTTGTCTGTGTGTTTAAGTAATGCTGCCTCACCAAGGCCTAGAACAGTTTGGAGCATTCTAAATAAATAAATAAATAAAAAAAAGCAAGGTTAGCCAACTCTGCCACAGAAAAGTTACTGTGTTTAGTAAACACTGTAAAGGAAATAGTTGCAAGCACAGTAATAGAGAATATGTTTACGACCAGGTCTTTTCAAGGACCTGTCAAAACATCACAAAGATATTACACGAAAAATTGTTATTTTATGAGAAGAAATGGGCATGGTGAGTATGTGAAATGGGCTTTTTTGGCGAGATTCATGACCATGTGAAACTAGCTTTCTTTATCTGTCTACCATAACTCCACAATCCCAAGCTCCCCCATATTCCCCTAAAACCTTCTGCAACTGTCTGCGACACATTCTTATACCTTGCCACCTCATACGATTCACGGATAGATTAAGGTCACCATCTAAAATGTAATGTTTCTTCTTTTTCTGTTTCTTCTTCCACCACTTCCACCCATTGTTGTTACTAATCATAGAGCTGTCAGTAGTTTGGTGTTAAGTTACGGCTTTCTGATTTAACTTTATTATGATTTTGGATTAAGACGTCCCTGGGTTTCATTGAAATTCACAACCTGTTTATGCTATTACATTTGGATTTTGATAAGTTTATGGATTATGATTTCATGCTACCATTATTGATGACCTAAGTATTTATATGGACTTGAATTTGTTTTTGACATGAGTTTATATGTTAAGAGAGGTGTCTTGTGAACAAAAATATACTTGATAAGCCTATTTTACACTTTCTCGTCCTACACAGGAGATATTGTGCTACATAAAATTTGTAAGGCAGATTGTATCCTTTTATCACCTCCGACAAAAAAAAAAAATTATATATATGAATAGAATAAAAAATTTTGAAGTCTGAAGAATGAAATGACTCCTCAGAAAAACAACCTCTTATGCATCACAATAAATCCCATGAAGCACAAGGCATTACAAATGGCAATAACTGCTAAACTGGACTGCAGTGTATGCCTCTGGATATTCATTTAGCTCTTAAATAACCAAATGGCTGAACAATCATTTAGTACCGTACTTATTGCGTAAATTGCACAATTTTTATCCAAAACTTTTAACTGAAAAATCGTGATGCACAAAATATGCACCAATTTAAAATAAAATCCAGCAACGTCACATTTGGAAAAAATGGAATATGGTATCTAAAATGATCTGAAAAGAACGGTACTACTGTAACTCAAAAAAACTTAATGATAATTAGGTAATGACTAATATAGTAAATATGCTTTTTAATGTTAGTTTTTTATCAAAAATAAATTCTCTCTTATCACCTCTCATGTAAACAAAACTATGGCTGCTACCTTATTTCGGTTTCATAGCACACAAGTTAGAACACTAGCGACCCAATCCATGTCAATTCAGGCAGGGGGGTTACTTTCGTAGTCTCTGATGTTTTTGAGTTGGACATATGTTAAAATTCAGGGAAAGGTAAGATATGCGTATTTTTTTGTTTTGCCGAAAAAAATTCTTGGCCCGAAATACGGGCTGGCAAAGATGGTGTCGCGGTCACATGGCGTTATCAACAAAAATTTTTAAGTGGTCTTATAGGGCTGTATCTCTGAAACCGTTCACGATATTTTGTTGTGGTTGTTTTTATTTTAAAGACAATGTTTTTCTCTTTAAAACAGTATACAGTTTTTTGAAATGTGTGTTCATTTTTTTAGCAATCACAAAAAATAAATTTTTTAATTAAGAAAGTCTATTTGAAAGCAAAATGTGTCCCAAATTAAAAAAAATAATGGGTATTGACTGTTCTTTCTGTGGTTAAACAAATTATTACATGTATAGATGACAGTGCTATGCCAATTTTAATGACTACCTTTAACTTGTTTAGGGGCATATTGTGGATCCCATTGTATCACTCGGCCACTTCATAGTGTAATCCAGAGTGTCCTCCAAAAGAGATATTAGTTAGGAAGCAATGGCAGGCGATTGTTGGCGAGAGGAGGTGAAGCCTCGGCGAAGTATTTGTAATTGAGGGGCAGTAGTAAGTAGTCCCCTTTTCATTAGTATTAGATGTGGTGGTGGTGGTAGAAGTAGTAGTGTAAGACTGAATGCTTCTATTGTAACCTAGTTCGGCTCACTTAATCCTTGCAGGGTACCATCTCAGTCGTATGATTGTTCAAACCTAACTCAAGTGCTCGGGCTTGTAACGGCAGAAAATCGCAGGGTGAACACTTCAGTATCAGTTTGTTGTTTTAATAACTCACCTTGCATCCGAATTGAGACTTAACTGTTTTTGGTCATTTAAAGGGGTGCCTGTTATATACATTTGAGTGGGAAAAGCTCATAAATAGAAAAGAGAGCATGAAAATAAGGATAGAACACTACTCCCCTCTTGTAGGCTACGCTGGCACTGATTAAGAGTTTCACTACTAAATAAGCTATCTTGGTACAATAATACGAGATTGCAACAACTTGACATCATCTACATGAGTTTGTCAACTCGTAGCATCATGATGGAGGCTGTAAACAGGCCCCTGTTTACTACGCCGAACATTGGGGTAAGGGTGCAACTTTCACGCCACAACATATAATTGCAGAGTTTAGAACCGAGTTGGAGGTAGAAAAGGGGTGCTTTGCAAACATAAATTAAAGATAGTTTTATTACTGTGGCACAACAAATGTATTTTTAGTTGATTCTCATAAAGTGTGTTCCACGCATTGCTGGGTTTGAGTCTCAGAACATGAATTTTCAAAATAATTCCATAAAAACTGCACGTTGTTATTCAACTAAATGCTGGTAATTTGCAGCAACATTTAATAAGTGAATTATGTGTCAAACATGGATAGCATAATATTCTTGTTTGTTAGGCCTACAAAATTTCTTGTTAATAATTCAAACATTATTCTAAGCTTTGAAAATTTTTTTATCTCAACAAGTCTAGCTATCTTACTAACTCGTCATTTAACGGAAAAGCATTGTAATTTTACACAATCAATAGCTCAATCGTTACTTTTTCAGTATCATCATAAACAGTACATACCCACCTAATCATAAAATGTAATAGAACAGGTTAAAAACCTGTTATGGTTTTAAGCAAGATTAAAATAAAATTTTTTGGCAATTTTTTAATTTACGGGATAAAAATTGGCCAAATAGTAACTATTTTACAACTACAATGAGGTTTCAAATTTACATCTACAGTAAACTTACAATGAACTAAATTATTTGGGACCAGAAAAACACTAATAATCAAATTTCTATTAAAAAACCGGAATAATCAAATTTACACAGTTTTACAGTTAATGCAGTGGGATTCACACTAATAGAAAAAAATTGCTCCTGTAATCAGATGGAAGTGTCTATGCCACCCCACGGATCGTACAGCCGAGCAATTGTTGACAGAATATCTCTCTTTGTAGATGGAAACACTGGAATGTTCACTTGATAAAACACTCATGTGATGGGTCCCAACGTAAACCCAACACGTTTACAGGCTCTGCTTGATCAAAAGGCCAGAAGGGTTGTCGCATCATCCAGGACAGCTTGATGGCTCGAGCACCATTTATACAATTGGAAGCCACCTAACTTCAACAATGAGACCAATTGCCCTTCCAGCTCTTGAGCGTCATGTATGGTTGCTGCTCCAGTAACTATGTCATAAACAAATACATCCTGAAGAAATAAGCCCACAGCAATTGGGTATTCTGTTCCATGCCCAAAGGCCAACTGCTGAAATGTTCTTAGGGCCTGGTAAGGTGATGAAGTGAGTCCGTATGTTATTATGGTGTTCAGCTCATAGACTCTCACCAGATCACTGACCTTTGTCTCGCCACAGTACACTGATATTTCCTATCTGATGGATCTATCTCTATCTGACGAAACATCTTGCACACATCTGCAGTAAAGGCAATTGGTGATGTTCGAAAGTTCAGCACAATAATCCCAATGTCCTTCTGCAGTTTAGGACCAGGTGATTAAAGGCTATTCAATGGTGATCCACCAACAGTACTTGCAGGCGTCAAACACTACTCGTAACTTCGTTGATGTGCTATCCCTCCTCTAACATTGCACGATGTGGAATCAGAATGCTGGCAGGCTGTGTGAATTCGAATCCAATGTCACAGCATTTTTGGTGTTAATTGAAGAGATCAGTGTACCAACATAAGTCATGCGACCTAATTCAGAATATCTGTTCATGAACTGAGAATACTGGAGTTTTAAGCTCAGGTGAGCAATGTAACTAACGATCAAGTCTAGGAAGCCTGCTTAAGGCTAGACTGCACATCTGTCCTACTGCTGGGTCAAAAGTTATAAATGGAAGTTTTAAAACATACCTGCCATCGTCATCATGAGAATAAGTGTCCAAGAAATGCTGTTCACATTGCTTATCTTCAATGAAAGTAAACATTTTTCCTGGAACTACTATTTCCCAGAAATTCTGCAATGCCAAATCTAAGAAGGTGGTTGTCCTTACCAGCAAGATTGACTTGCTTGGTTGGGTCACAGTTTCACATGGGACTGTCCCTGTAAGCACCCATCCAAAGGAGGTATGAAAGACGAAAGGCTGACCAACTATCTTTGATCCAGACATTACCTCAGCTACTATCTCAGCAGACAACATTTCAATGGCTCTTGGTGTGGCAAACTCAGATCAGCCAACTAAAGTCCCTACAGATATTCAAGGTAATCTGCAGCCAACTATACCGATGGCAAGTCTTGTGTTATCTTGTTTAGTACCATAGCCTTGCTAATAAGATGAAGTTCCTGTGAGTGATTAGAACCAATTTCACAAGTCACTGTCCCTCTCGTATCACAGACCTCCATGCAGCCTATGCCAGATATTTTTACATCAGTCTGGACTCCCTTAAGTCCAAATTGTTGTATACATACTTCAGTAATAAATTAATTCTGAGAGGCTCCATTTACCAGTGCTCGTACCACCTTATACTGGCCTACAGCATATTTGACACAAATAAGTACAGTTATTAACAACAGTGTGGTTATACAGGGCTTTCCAAACGACAACTGTACCACTTGCCTTTTCACCAGTATTTAAATCACCACATAAAGTTAGGGTTTTACTGCCGGAATAACTTATCTCTGCAACATGTAGCAATGTGTGATGTGCCTTTAGACAGTTGAAGCACAAGTCGTTCTATAACATACCCTCTTCATTTCTCTGGAGAGCTTGATAAAAACATCTGGCACTTTTAACAGAGCATGCATACTACTACACACACAACACTTTTGTTTGACATTTGATTTGTCCTAAATGAATATTCAGGGTGTCTACCAGATTGTAAAAGTAAAATTTAGTGACTTTTTAGTGACTTTTTCTTGAAAAACTGTTCAAACAGAATTAATTAATAATTTTTTTAACAAGTGCAACACGGGTTAACAATTTTCATTATGTTTCCTCCAATTGCTGATAGCGCGAAGCACGTCCAATTTTAAAATGTGTAATCAATATACTATACCTAAATTTAAGTTGTCTTTATGAAGACTATGAAAATTAATACAGAAACTAATTATTTATTTTACTTTCAAAGTGCACGAGAAATACTTAGAGTGTAAACATGCACGTTTGACAAATTATTCGACAAGAATCAAACAACCGAAAATAATTTTCGTGACTTATACCAAAATATAAATCAAATTAGTGACTATTGTGGGACTTTCGTGACCTTTTTCACAATTAGTGACTTTTTCGGGACTTTCGTGACTTTAGTGACCTAGTAGACACCCTGATATTAGTAATGCCTGGGTGAATTTAGCAGGGTAGGACCTGGCTGTTGCATTTGTTGGTCTAAGCTTATAAACACTGACTGGTGTTTTATTGTTTGTCTTACAGGCTTGACTCCAAGGATGGCCCTTTTCAGCAATTAACTGAACATGTCCTGCTGCTTTCGCTTTCCTTTCCAAGATTTTTATTAACTGTGAGAAAGGTGGTATGTCTTCTTCCTATGACATCTCAAAACTTTGCCTCAAGAGGGAATCTAACTTTTCCAATATGTTAAACAACAAAAAAATCTCCCTCTGCAACAGGAAATTTATGTGCCTTCAGGGCACAAGTTCTCAACAGTACAAACAAACTTAGTTAGGGCTCCTTCATTATGACTATACATGGGAAGCAGATGCAAAATTCTCTGAACGTGCAAAGCTGCAGTTATTCATAAACTACAAAACTTATTTTCCAATAGCCACCATGTAACATAATTTTTGTCTGTTAGTGGTATATTACTTACTAATTTACAAACACCACCCTTCAGGCAACCTAGTAATTAATGTAACTTTTGGACATCAGTGAAATGTGGTATTTTGCCTAATTAAATAACTCCATGAATACCGTCCACTCTGCTCAGTTCCCATCAAAAACTGGGCATAGTAACGGTGGCAACACTGCATAATGGTTCACATACCCAGTTACTGGAGCGCAATTATCCAAAGCCATGACTTTGGTTGAAGCAGCGGTAGATTTAAGCCTGTTATAAGTTTTATGCAATTCTCTGAATACGGTTTCTTAGGAAGAGAATAGTGCCTTGATTTCTTCCAAATTTGCAGTTGTTTCGTCTGGCAGCTTGGCACAAAGCACAACAAAATTTGCCTGTATTTAGCTTTTCTTAGCTATCACCTCCTCAAACACAATCTCGAAGTGTTGTAACTTCAAGCTGTCGTGCTGCGACACCTCAAACAATTCTCCGGCCTCTTCGGTTTGAGACAAAATAAAGTTGAACACAATATACTGTATTTCAGGCATCGATGCTGCCATGTTGTGAAAGTTCACCTCACTGAAAGTACAGTTACGTTAGGACTGTAATAGTTGTACATTGCACACTGTTTTTTACCGACTTGAATAACAAGCTCAACCGATAGAAATAGGCCAGTCGACGTGCAGTTTTCAAACTTAATCATTTATTGTACACCGATAGCCATTTCTAACCAAAAACAATTGTTCATGAACTTTGGTGTCATCTGCTGTACATAATATCACAAAATTGGTATTCATCCAGGCTGTAGACCAAAAATTTTTTCACTATCGCAACACACCTTCTTGCTTGCTGACGCCATGATGATCGAACTAACTTCTCTTTCTTCAAACATGGCGAACAGGCACCAAGTTCAAAATAGTCAATCATGTACACAGGTTGGGTACAATCAGTGACTATGTGCATTGGGCAGAGCTGTAGAGAGAGGAATGATAACACTGCCTGTGGCTTGTCTTCAGCAGCAATTACACATGCTCATATGCATTATGCAGAGCATTGATGATGCCCGACAAAGGCACAGTCATGTGCACAAAGCATATCTACTAATTTATAACTTTTGTGGAGGAAGTTATCCGAGTTACTAATGAGACACTTTAGCTGTGTCTGCATAAATAACTGTACCTTGACATTTGTGCCACATAAAAGATGCATTTTGGACTGTGTGTGTTGTTCTACAACTAAAAAACAAACGTGTTTATGTAACATATGTTCAGTAATTAATCCACATGCTTTACAACGAAGGTGGTCTAATTATTCTGGGTGGTAAAGTACATTATCAAAGAGAAGCAGCACTTTAAATAGGATTTCGTTATTTGTACAATATCAATTTAGCTAACGGACAACATTATTATTAAAGGAATCTCCATGAGCTCAGGACCAAAATTATTATTAAAAAAATCTCCATTAGCTCAGGGACAACATGTTTATTAAAACAATCTCTATTCAACACATGTGTAACCCAGGTTTTGGTGTTAAGATTTCCAGATTACTGGCAGCTAGCGCAGGGGGGTCAATTTTCGTAAATGCTTGCAGGTTTTGGGAACGATAAACTAAGAGAGGTTTAAGTTTAAAGTCGCTGAAGGAATTACAACACCCATAACAGTGTTACAATTTTTATGACCTTGAATAAGAGAATAAAATTTTCTCCTTTGAAAAAAATGTCCATTCTGGCATTCACTTCCAGAATATAGCAGTTTCATCGATGTTAAATATTTAGTTATTTTGTAACAACAAAATTCCACCTCAGGCTGATTTTTATACAGTACATGTTTTTATACGCATTAGATGTTTTGGAATACTTAATAAAAATTATACTGAATAAAAACAAATTACCAAAAGTACAATATTTAAAATAAGCTTACTACAAATATTAAACAAAACCTTAAAATAAAATAGGAAGAACATTCTATTCAACTACTTTGATTATTTTTGCTAGGAGTTCAGAAATGTTGCACGCTGCACCTGTTTTCACAATAAGTACTTTTTAAGACTAAATGAGAGCAGTTACCGCAAATATGTTTGTCAGGATTACTTACAATGATTTTCAACATTTTTTAAAAGACACAAAATGTTATAAAACCTCTAAATGAATATTCTATATAACAAAAAACCTAACACACTGAAGTAAAGATTTGATTCTGCCAAATCCCCACAAGAAAACTGCATTTTTAACCTACAAACATCGAAATTTATTACGTTCGAAATGGTAAAATTCTCCTTTAAGACAAACAGCAGGTATCCAAAAACACACGTAAAATAACATTCTTTAAGCCACATTTTTTAAAAAATTGTTGGGCTGAAAATACGTGAGCACCTAGCTGCACTGAATAAATAACTGTAAAGAAACAAACATGCTTCTTCTGTTCCATGGTTTCATGATACACACAAATGTGTGCATGCGGCACTCTGCATAAAATGGCCTATCAACTTGTTAGCCGCAATGTTCACACTCATGGTGGCAGAAATCCATACTATGCCTTTGGCGTGGCAACCATGGGAGAATCCCATATTTCTGTGATCGAAGGTACACTTTCACAATGGTTTACGTCATCTGTGATATAGGCTACATTGTTTGTTGTTTTGTTTTCCATTTAGTCCTGACTTTACCATGAATACATTTCTAAAAAATGTGGCTGCTGATAGCAAAATTGTTAGAAATTCTAGAATCTGTTGATCAAGATGATAAAAAGTGTGATACAGTATTTTTTTTAACCATCTTGACATCCAGACGTCTAGGCCTACACTCTATAATTTCAAATTGTGTGCAGATAGAAAACATTACCGCCTTGGTCGACACCGATAGGAGACATGTTAAACTACATAAAAATTAAGACTTGGAGAAGAAAACATATCGGTGGAGGAGCCTTCTGCTCCTCACCTCGCACTTGCAAGCCACCACCCCCCAAATTATTTAATTACTTGATTAATAATTTAGCCTAGTTATTAAGTCAATTTAATTCCCCCACCCACCCACCTGTTAAATTAAATATAAATATAGTAAATTCAATCACGTTGACATAATAATCACATTAATAGTCGCCCGATAGCTTGAACGGGAAATAATTGCATGGTGTGTAAACATAGCTGGATTGTTGTGTGTGTAATGCTTGAGGGGCTAACACACAGTCATTATAATAATATTCTATAAGCAATAAGTCTGTACACACACTACACGAGTGAGAATCAGAAATCCGTTGTAGGGTCTGCAAAAAAGTTGTTTATGAAAGCAACTTTAGATTTGTCCTAATTGCAAAGAAAAGTTGAGTTAGCAACAACCAAGTGCAGAAAGATTTAATAGACTAATACAAACAGGAGATAGCTTAATTCAACGTAACCCTGACGTTTTGTGGGAATTGGACAGTCAGTCAACACGTGTGACACAAGAGCTTGTAGCTAAACTAATGCAAAGAGGTTTAGTGCCATATTTGACAGACGAGGTAAAAACGTACGATTGTTCTGCGGTCAGCGAAATAGAAGGCGAACTTAGCCGTCTCTTGGTCGAAGACAATAGTGCTTACTTAACACCCGGGAAGGTTACAAAGCAGTATTACGATGATGCTGTAAGTTATGAACCAGAAAATGAATATTATAACGTGGCAATAAATACAGTAGGCACTAACACAATGTCGGAGGCACCACATTGTAATACTGTGCTTCATGAAGCGTAACAAATAGAGACATTTGCAGGGAGAGAAAATTAAGATGTAGAGTTTTTAGACAACTTCAACAATGCCAGTGATATAAACAAGTGAGATGAGAAGGAAAAACGTAAGAGAGTAAAATTCTACTTAATAGGTTCTCCTAGAAATGTATACAAAAATGCCATAGTGTAAAACAGAGGTCAGGAAATACGCTGGCATGATATCGAGTCTAGGCTACAGAAAACATTTCAGCAGGTAGACAGCAAACAAAAATTTAAAGAATTGCTGTTTTCGAGAAAACAGAAACTAAGAGAAAGATGTCAGGCACACACAGAGGACATGTTATACTACAGAAATAAGTATAACAGAAACATGCCAGAGAATGAATTAGTAGAGATAATTTGGAAGTCACTTTTCCCATCATATGCTGATAAAATAATAGGATTAGAAAATGACACAGTTGAACAACTAATCAACAATGTTAAAAAAAGTTGAGTTAGGCCTTAAGAGGTACACACAGTGTCTAGAACATGGTAGGGCAAATGTAGAAAATGTTATAATCATTGAGAGAGAAGAGAGGCCTAGGTTTCCCAATAACAGTGACAGGAAATTCAAGTGCATTGAAAATAATGCAAATGAATACTACAGAAGTGTTAAACAGAACAGAAATGGGAGTCAGGGCTGGCGCGATCTTAAGACTGAAAATCAGCACAGAAACACAACCGAAAACAAGGGAAAGTATGTAGGAGGCGAAAGTTATTTCTCAAATAACTAGAGTACGAGGGGGCAGAGCGCGTTACCCCCGTGGATATAAAGAATAATGTGTACATTGCGACAAATTCCAACTATAAGGAACAACTAACACATGCGGAAATTGCGAGTATCAGTGCAGTATCAGACGGGAGATGTTATAGCACGACACAATTAGCACATAGTGTCGAAAACAAACAGCAAGGTGATGAGAAACTGAAATCTCAGATACATTTCAGGTCTCGCAGAGAGATTGGATCAGTAAAGAGGTATGATAAAACTGACATAATTCGCGGTATGACAGGAAATCAAGGAAGTAGGCGGTATAAAGTGGAACAGGGCCAGAATAAGGTATTGCATGAGCGTAAGCCGTATGAGGGCCGTATTGCGCTTACAAAAGAAATGAACTACTAAAAGCTGCAAAGCAGGCAGCAAAAAGAGAAACAACGCCAGGGCCTGAAAAAATTAAATAAAATATAGGACCCCGGAGTGAAGCAAGTGATTTGTGTGCACTCTGCTTCTATTCAGGTCACTACGCAAACGAATGCCCCTTATTTCCACAACAAGACATGGAATTTCAAACATACATCGCGGAAAGATTTCACAACTTCAAACATAAATTTCACTTAGCGCCGCACAAACTGCATATAAACAGGAGAGCTGCCGCAAGGAGACACGAGGTACTGGACGACATCAAGCCAGAGGATCGTCAAACACGTCGAGGGGCAGTCAGCTCCGGTGTCCAGGAGGGCACCGCCAGGGCAGCGGTCCGTCCCCGGAGTCAAAGCGCGAACCCAAAGTTTGCAGCAACTTATATTTAATATTTTGAATTCTTGGCCGGGTGGCCTGGTTACTGATCGCTGTGTTAGAACCAGGGTTACATGGTTCATAACAGTATTCCCCCAATCAAGAATGAAAGGCGTCTTCAACCGTGTCTGTGGGGTGATGTGTATCATTACAAATGTCCTCATCTTGTCATGTAGGTGTGGACTAAAATTTAAATTTTGTTTGACATTTTCCTGGATATATTTTATTTATTCTTCTGGCAGCGGGTATATGAAAAAAGTTGAAGCCAACTGCGAGGCAGAAATCCTCACTCCAACAGCGATACGAGTTGCCACACAGGGCACAATAAAGGGGCATGTCACGCTACCTACGAGGTCTGTCTGCCCCACATCGTCGCCAGGACCACTTCACTACCAAGATGCACCACGACGTCTAGATCTACGACGTGCCGATCGCAGTGGACGTTTCCTTACATTAGCCTCGGCATCATTAACATGGTGGGACTGTCATCGTCATAACTAAATTGAGTGGCTCATAAATATTCATGAATGTATAACTACACATCTAGCAATTCTTGCCTCTCTCCGTAAAGAACATCGTACAAGTAATGTAATAGTTGTATATATTGTAAATTAAAGCGGTACTTGATATTTAGACTGCAAGCCTCACTTATATTGTCAGATTACCAAATTATATAAATTATAATATACTGTATGTTTTACGTAAATGCTCTACCAATTACCAACCAACCAAAAGGAATATGTATTTTATAAAAACGTAACAATATGAATGGCTCATGGCTGTTAGGGTACCAAACACTAATGTTTTGGGACCTATTTTACACGAAAAAGGCTTAGCAAGACACACTTAAAATACAAGTAGAAAATTTTCAAGCATCCAATGGCTAGCTATCCAAATTTAAAAGCCACTCTAACATTACACACTCAAGGTATGTACAGAAGAAATTGGTTTAAACCCTGATATTCTAGAAACCTTGCCACCTAAACTTGAAACTCTGTGTGCTGGATATAGTGTTAAATTTTTATCATTTTGATTGCCTCTATAACTTCCAGGATATACTGGAGGAAGTTGTCGAAAGAAGTTGTTTTGTTCACGTGAAATTCTATGTTGACTAGATATCAGCTGTATGAAACCTCTATTTAACGAACACCCTTACAACAAACATGTAATTTTTTCGTGCTTTGAGTTTTGTTAAAAAGAGGTTTCACTGTACCTAAAGCAACTAGCAAAATTTTAGTTAAATTATTAATTAGTCTAAACCTTATTATTTTCAGTTTTGAAAACATAAGCTACCATGACATTCCGCTTCTTTTTTCCAGGCCTTCCTACGCTAAACCTTGCACTTCTTACTGTCTACTTTGAGCATTCATTCTCACACTTCGGTAACATTTAACCAGTGAACAAACAATATTTGCAGAAATAATGTGGTCGTAAACCCTATAGACACTTCTGCTTCACGCGTCATAAGAAATAATATTGCTGTTTGCAACTGATATGATTAATGAAACATGGAGGAGAGAGCGAAACAGAAAGCATCGCACATGAGTTTGCAAATTATTTTATCAGCGGCCACCTCATACTATGCTTATATCACATTAGCAAATCTTAGTACAAAAAATTGCATGACTGGGAATTTAAGTTGCACCTTGCATAACTTGGTGCCCACTTGTACTTACAATTGCAACGAGCCCCACACCACCACTGTAAATCTTTATGAGCACTAACACTATATGAAATGCAAATATTTGTGAATGGAACTCAATACAATAATTTAGAACATGACGAATAAGAAAATAAAATCTGACATTTAAAAAATGGTAACACAATGCTCTTTTTGATAAATGTGAAATTAATCCTCCTGCAACCGTACTCCCAACAGAAGTATTAAGTTAAACATATGATTTCTATTGATGTTGATATCCTTTTACAAAGCATTCCCAAAAAATAAAGTGTGCCACAGAATTTATGGCATTTTATACTCGTGTAATCATTGAATGTACTAACAAAAAAGTCAGAAGAACTGTAAGTAACACTCTAAAGATTAAGTTTTCCACTTTCAGAATTTAAGAATACAAAATTGCGATATTTTGCGATGCACTTCGATATATATGAAAATCGAGAGAATTAAGGAACTAGTTTATGACTGGTATAAAAAAAATTTATGCTTTAATACACGAAGTTGTGTTATTTAAACATTCATACAGAAAGCTACAGGTACCACAACCATAAGATCAATAAGAATCTAATCAAATATTACAATGAAGTTACTAAAAATATCAGAATATTTTTAATGTAGATGTATGGTTGCACAGTCCAGGCATGAAGCCAGTTAACATTTCACTTAATGGTCTCCTCATCATCGTCATCAATTTTGTTTTTGTACCTAGATCAACATGCATTATCCCTAGTAAAACCAGTTACAATTACCTTAACATTCTCATAAGCTGAACCAACTCGTTCTTCTAGAGATCGGAAAGACTCAGAATTTTTCAGCTGACCTAGTTTTGTCGACACACTGGAGCCAAGCCCACCCAGCAGGGTAGTGGTTTTTTCTGCTGTAGTTTTTATAACTGATTCTGTCTTCTGATAGCTGCAAAAAAAAATTTAAAAGGAAGGAATCAAGAACGATAAATGTATTCACAACAGTGATTACAAAAAGAATAGAAAAGACTGGGAGATGGAAAATAGTAACAGAAGAGAAATAAGAAATAAAATTATGTCAGTCAAGAAAATACTGTATGTAAGTATAGAGGGTTGACGAAACGTGAGAGAATGATGACATAAAAAAGTGAGAGGAAAGTCAATCCCCACCCTTTTTTTTTTTAAAGAATTTTCCTATTGCCTAACTAATAAAACTGACAAAAAATAAAAAAAAATCTACTACAATACAAAATTGCAAAACTTCAATCAAACTAACAAAAACCAAAGCCAAGTGAGAAAATAAATTCTAAGAAACAATGTATTTACGCAACAAAATTAAAATGAAGTCATACAAAAAATAATACAGCAACTGAGGAATGTTTGCTTTAAAAATATATATATTTAGGCATTTAATCCATGTCAGTATAATGGGTTTAGTGGTTATTATGCAGTTATAGGAAAATAGGCATTGTCAACAACGCAACAGACTGAACAAGAAAGACACAAAATACAAAATGACACACATGAAACAGCGAAAGACAAAAACACAGTAAGTATATGTGAAAACAGCACAATATTTAAGAAGCTAACAAACTTACTCTCCAATTTTCAAATACAGCAAAACTGTGAGCTGAATGAACCCATAGGAGTGACTAATAAAATATGTCTGATTGGGACTCATTAAACTATTGATCTCAGAATGGTCAACATCAGCTCTAATAAGAGAATAATTTTTATACTTTAGGTGGGTAAAAAAAAACTGAAAGAATTTCCTCTGGGATCGCTTTTTTCAATGTTTGTGTTTTATATTTGTTTTTTCTTGTTCATTTTCGTAATTTGTCATTCAACACAGGTTTGATCAGCAAAACATGAGCAATGGCGTATGCCCACAAACCAATAAATTCTAATTGTAAACCCCATTGCAACAAACATTTAGTTTAAGCATGTTCTGAAACTCCGAATTTACATATTTCTCCTTTGTGTGGTTCTTATGTTTTAAAATTGGTGTTGAAAATGGCTAGCAAGTTTACTATGCCACACTGATATGCGACTTGGTAAATGTGTTGTTTCCTGCTGTTCAGTAACTGATTTTACATTGATGAATATGAATTTGACAGTTTATCTAGGTTTGATAACAACGTTAAATTTTTTTAAAAATTATTTTTCCCAGATAGGTATACAATGAAAACAATCATAAAAAAATCTGGAACTTCTGGTGATTGTGTGTAAAGTTTTTAAATTTTTTAAATGCTTTACATGTAACTTGTATGATAAAATATCCATTACCACAGTTTCAGCAAGGTAGTAAAACCTATTTCCATTCTACCATCTTGGTAGCGACTGTCAACATTTCCTCTTGTACAAGGATGAGTAATTACAAAACTCGCACAACTCACTTAGTGACAACAGTTAACACAAAAAGTCACAACACTATATACAGTGAAACTTCCCAATACCGGACACCTCTGGTGCATAAAAAAATGTCCGGTATTGAGAAGTGTCCGCTATTAGGAATTACAGTAGTATATAAAAAATATAGTACATATATAAAAAATTTAAATACAAAAATTGTAGACCTACATAATTTTCTTAACTCTATATTGCGTTAAACTCTCGCCGAATTTTTGTGGTATTTTCGGAGAAATTTTAAAACCTTTCGACGATGTACGGCAATAAATCCTACCACACGCCGATACAGCTGGCTGGCCGACGTGACTCATCCACACACACTGGCGCGGGCGAGCATGAGACTGTGTGCCTTGTCTACACGTCGCTCGCTCTCGCTCGCACTGTCAGCCGGTTCGGCACGTGAAATATTTCCGAGTTGTGTGTCAAAGTTTCCGAGATCGACGTGGGTAATTATTAAAAAAAAAGTTTGATGCCAATGTTTTGTGGTGCATAATTTACGTTAACTGCAGCTTATGTCACCCTAATTTGTCCATTGTTCTCTACGTGTGTGAGAACAAATCCTCACTCCATATGCATTCGGCTAAACTCGAGTATTTTCATACGGCTCACTTAATTGAATGAAAGGCATGGAAAAAAAAACGTTTTCTACACTATCAATCTGCCGAGTAAACGTCACAGCCTCAGAAAGAAAGAAACAGAGGCTACAAAACCACTCAAACGTTAGTGTACCTACAGTCAGTCCATCCGTTTTTGGGAATGTACGTTTGCTGGAACCGCAGCTATTCTCCGTCCACGACTTCAGTATTGCTTCTCTATTTTTTATTATAT